>PVIA01016647.1:0-18165 GCA_004024845.1 Tonatia bakeri | reverse complement strand
GAAGAGAAGAGAAGAGAAGAGAAGAGAAGAGAAGAGAAGAGAAGAGAAGAGAAGAGAAGAGAAGAGAAGAGAAGAGAAGAGAAGAGAAGAGAAGGAAGAGGAGGAAGAGGGGAAGGAGAAGAAAGAGAGAGGAAGGGAAAATGGGAGGGAGGCAAGAAAGAGAGATAGAAGGAGAGAGAGGATATGGATATAAAAACAATCCTTTATTTGTTTTTCTTTAAAACAGAACATTTTCTTCCTAAACATGGCACAAACTCATTCGAGGAAAAACTTGATATTAACAGACATATGACTATCTGTAGTCTCTGTTTATCTTAAATAGTATATATAGTCAAACACATTGTTTCATACATTTTAATGTGTTTAATATTGAACTTGTCTAATTGCTGTCTCAAATCCAGCTAAGCAAGTGGTACTAAATGTCATAGGCACTATATCAACATGTTAAAATCTTAAAAATGTTGAATTCAAACATATTTTTGGCCTCAAGGTTTTCAGATAAAGGATTTTGCCTTATAATAGATACATATATATATGTTGGTATATGTCATTTTTCTTTTTCTGGACAATACTGTACCAAATATCTTACAGTGATCTTTGAGAAAGGGGTTGGGATGGTGGTGAGAGGCTTGTCCTTTTCATTTGGTACCTTTCCATAGTCGAATTTTCTAACCTTTACACATTTGTTCCTTTTTTTTTCCTATTTAAGGAGTTTAATTTTATTGTGTGGTTAAATGTGCTTGCATTTAAAATTATATAGTTGATTTAATTTAAATGTTATAACATTTAAAAACATGTGCTTTACTTTTGTATAAAAAATTCAATAGTGTTAGAAAGGGGAAGATTATGGTTCATTTTGTTTTTGTATCTCTCCATATTTAAAATAAATATGAAAGTAATTAAATTGTAAACAGAAAATTTAATTTAAAATAATATAAATAAAGATAGCTAAAATGGGAGAGCAGTCTGTGATAAAGATTAGCAGCTGCACATGCCAACAGGCACAAACATTGAGAAGTGTGAATGATTCCTGTAGCCAGAGAGAGCAAAAGAGAGCCATCATGGGGGTGATGGGATTTGACATATGTGTAGAATTTGGTTGATAGAGATGATAGGGAGTTCAGATGAGGAAAGTGGTCTACATAAAAGCCAAAAAGTGAGAATGATCTCCTGTAATCTGAAAACCTGGGAGACTAAGTAAAGAGAGAGATACCACCTACCCAGAGGGTTCAAATGACACATATTTGACTCTGAGTGTTCCTCTACCAAACTGGAGCATATGTAGTTACAGTTTCTCTACTACCCCCAGTTATCCTCACCCCCGCCATGTATTTCCTTTCTCCCACTCTTTCATCGGCCTTCCATTAAATAGCTCCATTTTTTTTAAAGTTCTCAGGATCCTAGCTGATGCTCTAGAAAGTTACCACTGACATTTATGTGCATGATAAAGATATATATGAAATCATACTGAGGGGAGAAAAGCCTTTGGAAATCAGCTAGTTTACCTATCTCATATAGTAGGAAGGGAATATGAAATCATGAGAGGTGAAACATCTTGCTATGTTACATAGCCCACTACTGAAGGGCTCCAAATGAAAGCCAGTTTTCCACCTTACAGACCAGTTAGAACCTGCTGTTCTTTCCTTTGTGTTTATTGGTGGTACATTTGTTTCCCAGTCTAGCCTGTGATCTGCTAAGACTCCAGCATGTTATTGATGTCCAGAAAGGGTGACACAAACATAAAAAGTATGGAATCTGTTGGTCAGTAGAGAAGCATTATGTTGTATAGATTGGAGCCTGAGTACTAGTGAGTTACCATGACAACATCTGGGCATGCATTTCAGGCTCCAGGAAGAAGACGGAATCCTCACATAAAGCCTAGCCTCCCATTCCTGTCATGATGGGATTCATCACTCAAAGAGAATGGGCCTCTTGCTGTCAAGTGCATGTGGGGTTGGGCAGGGTGGAGATGATAGGAAGGTGGACATTCTTTTTCTTGTTTGCAATGTCTTCATTTCTGAAGGTGAAAAAGGAAAAGAAAGGAATGGAGAGAAGGAGTAAGGAGCTTTTTTTTCCCCCATTGGTATTTTTCTTGTAATATAAAACACTGGGCTGCCATTAACTCCTCCTGGCCTAGAAAAATTGTTCTGGCTACATTTTCTTCCTTAGAAATCTCTGCTTACTTCTCTCTCCTGATTCCATAGGGTATAATAGGATTTGGATAATGGTTTGACAAAGCTGAGAGATTCACAGGCTTCTGTAGCAAAAACAAATGTTAAATTTCTTAAAGGGCTCTCACCATCTCTGCCAAAACCCAAAAGTCAGGGTTAGCAATGAAGCAAGAAGTTTAAATGAGGACATATAGGGAGTGTGGTAAGGTTCTGGTATGGATTTTAATTGCTTTGGGATCCTAAGGTAGAGAATGGACCAACTTTAGTTCAGACCTCATAAGGCTTACTCTCCTGACCTAGTTTATGAACCTTGCCAAATCTCATGGGGTGCTGAGAAGAGATTGTGGCCTTGGAAACTGAGGGTATACATGTGGCCATGGAGCCTATTTTGGGGAGAGCCAAGAGGGATTTAGACATTATGAGTATCTAAAATGAATAGAGTAGGGCAGGAAAGCAAAAGATTGCCACTTCTGGATTGGAGTGGCTGAGTGGTGCTGTTTCAGTACAAAGGCTGAATTGTTCAGTCTGTGAGGTAGGAAGGATAGTGCCATCAGTCTGAGTTCCTACATTTCTCCATCACTGGCCTCCAGAACAATCAGGATAGTCTATTCTCTTTACTCCACACACACCAGGCTCATTTCTACTTTCTATTTCTGCGGTTTTCCCTACTTGGAATCCTCTTTCTCCTTTCTGTTTTTCCAAATTCTAGTTTGTGATTCAAAATTAGAGTTTGTCTCCTCTATATAACATTCTTTTTTTTTTACCCCAGCTCATGATAATTACCCCTTGCACTAGCTTACTTAGATTTTACATTACATAGTTATTTAATTTCTCTGCCTTGATGGGATATATGAGGACAAAAATAGCATCCACCTCTTAGGTTTCTATTGAGTATTTAAATAATGCACGTAAAGTGTTTAGGGCAGGACTTGAAATAAGTGATGTCTGTGCTCAATAAGTCATATTCATTATTGTTTTCACAGGAGGGCATCACATAACCTCAAGTTAAGATTATCACACTTTGTAATATATGATACATAGCACTGTATTTGAAAGCAGCAATTAAGGTATCTATTTGTGCTATGGATATGCAAGAGGATTCCTTGACTTCTGGAATAGGTAAAGATTAATAGTTAACATTTGTTGAGTGCTAACTAACAAGCCAAGCAATATTCTGAATGTTTTACTTGTATGAACTTGTTGAATCCTATAACACCAAGAGTTCAGGGTTATTATCACTGTTTCCCTCTACTGTCTATGAAAGAGATCCAGATAGGCTGGGTAACTGGCTGCAAGCCACACAATTCAGCTAGCCAGCAGTAGCAGAGCTGGATATGAACCTAGACAGTGTGGCTCCAAAGTCTGGATTCTTAACCACTATGCTATCCCCTTGCAAATTGGAAGCTGAAACCCTAGGGAAGAGTATGTGAAATAAGGAGGCCATTTAGAGAAGTGAAGGGGATTTAGCTGGAAACTGTCAAGACTCTTAAGAGAACAGAGGTTTTGGGGTGGCCTCTATCGGTGCAGGCTGAAGAAGTCTTGGATGTGAACTGGGTATAATTATGTTCTTCCTGTTCTCTGTCTCAGAGTGGTTTCAGTTATATTCAGGAAGTCCAGCCTGAGAGTCTGTGGCTGTCACAATGACTCACTGTGAGGAAGGGGACAGAAGATAAGAGAAAAAGGAGAGGGGCATTCCAAGGCTGTGGATACCAGAAGAACCTTGGCAAGCCCTGGGGTGGTGGCGGTGAAGCTAGAAGATACAAGTCTGCCAGAGGCTGCTTGACCCACTGAGGGATACAAGCAGCTTTCAGAAACTGTACTTCATAAATCAAGCTTTAAGGTCTTATCTCTCACTTCTTTCTTGGCTTCTTATTGGCCCTGACTCTACTGTTTATCTGGAAGCAATTTTGAGTGTTACACAAAGCTGATAGGGAACATAAATACTTGGTTCCAATGTAATAATGCTCAGAGGAGGATTAGAAAACTCCTGAGAGCCAGGGCTAGGTGAGGGATTTTGGAGAAAGGGGATCTGTCACAGCTCCCAGACCTTGAACCACTCCTATGGTTCAAAACAAGTTTTGTTACTTGCTTTGCCTCAGGCTATTCTCAAATCTCTGGTGACTTCATGGATATTTGGAGTATTACATTATACCAGAAGAACTGATTGAGGCCTACAGATCTTATGGGTAGGATATATATATGGTTTTCCATCATAGGGGATATAAGACAGAGCCTTGTTCATAAAATACTGGTTGTCCCTATAGCTGTAATCTTACCGTTGACATTTAATATCTTTGGGCCTTTAAGTTTCCCCCCAATCTTCAGGAATGTCCATCTAAGAATTAGAAGGCCATCTGAATAAATAAAGAAGGACATCTGAAGGTCATCTGGTCCAACTCAGGTAATGTCTATTAAAGTGTGAATACCCTTTCATGTAGGTAGCATAGTTGAAGTTAACCTGAGGTTTATGGGTTCTCTAAATTTCTTGAAATCATATGACAAGTTTCGTGTGCATGTGCGTATGTGCATTTTTACCCATTGAAAAGTTATCAGGCTAGAATGTAGTCTGTTGTGTTAATACTTGAGATTCAATGTAGTTCTGACATGGCTTTGAATTCTTGTTCTACCACTTACTAGCTGTGTGACCCTAAACAATATCCTTGATCACTCTGAATATCATCTGTGTATGAAAACAGAAAAACATAACAGTGCCTAACTTGAGTTGGTATTGTAAGGATCCAATGAAAAAAGGCAGATCAAGTGCAAAACATAGTTCCTGGTGCAAAATAAGTGTTCCATGTTCATTCATGCATTCAATAAATATTTACTGAATTCCTACTCTGTTATTCACTCTCCTAAGTCCGAGAGTTACAGCAGTGAACAAAAGTCTCTCTTCTCATGAGACTTCTGTTAAAAGTAAAATAAAATAAAATAGCTAAAAGTATGAAAGTATGATAAGGACCACGATTAAAGTTAAAAGTGGGGGCTTAGGAGGAGAGCAAATTCAAGGTGTAGGCCAGCTGCATTCCTTACTGAAGACTCGGGAAGAACCCATCTCTGAGCTCATTTCCTTTTCATGTTTTCCATGTGGCTCCTTCTATCTCAAACCAGCAAGAGTGGCTCAAGTCCTTCTCATGTTTGAAATCGGATTTCCTTTCCTGCAACTTTCTGCTTTTAAGGGCTCATGAAATCACATCAAGGGTAATCTTTGAATCTTAAGGTCAGCTTATCAGTAACCACAAATACACTTGAATAATTTATTTTGCCATGTGATATAAACAAAATAACAAGTGCGACACCCAAGGATGAATGTTATTGGGGCCAAAATTCTGACTACCACAGATAGAAAAGATATTCTAGGCAGAGGGAAGAGCATGAACAAGTTCCCTGAGATGGACCCCAGGTAGGCATATTTGTGGAACTGAAAAAGCCAGTGTAGCTAGAACTTTGTGAGTAAGGAGGACAGTGGGAAATGATCAGGGGAAGGGCTTTAAGAAGCCATAAAGAGGTTGAAGCTGGTAAATGACATGGTTTGATTGACATGTTAGAAAGATAATTCTTGCTACTGTGAGGAGAATGAGTTGCAAGGGAGCAAAAATGAAAGGGAGAAAATTATCATGCAGAGGAACTATAATGATCCCCATCTTTAATACTAGAGCTTATAAATCTGTGTTAGCAACACAGCACTAGAAACCAAGAGCTCTTTGTGGAGTATCATGAAATATTCATATTTAAATAATAAAATATCTACAGATATAATTACACAATAACTCAAATAGGAGAAACATTTATGGGGACACATTCTAACCATTAACTTAATGCTCTTCCTTGAAAATTTTGGGGAAAAAGATCATCATTTCCTTTTCTTTCATTTTATTTTTAGTGTCAGAATACTCTGGTTTTGTTCATAGAACACATATTCTCTCAGAGGATAGTTTTAAAAATATCCTTAAGAGAAGAGCAATATAGTGGTGCATAGAGACCAATGCCGGCTAGATACAAGACCTGGGCCCTTCCTGTATCCTCTCAGCCTCCTTTGATACTCTGCCAGGAGTTTTAGTTAGCTGTTTGAAATGCCTTATTACAGTGGGAAGAAATACAAGGTCCAAATGCTGCACAGATGTGAAAAGCCCAGATTCAGTCTAGCTTAACTCATTAGTGGGAATGAAGATCCTTTGGCCTAATTCCTACAAGGGTCCTTTGGCCCTAAGTAAAAAAAAAAAAAAAAAAAAAAAAAAAAAAGCTCTGTCTCTACCTGGTAGCATGATCAGACAGGTTACCATGGACTTCTGTCCTGGAGCTCTTTGAGCACAAAATCTCCAGCTTTTTGGCAATTTCCTACCCACCTCTCACTGAGTCCTTCAAATGTCCCACTTTTCTAAATAATTCTTATGTTTCCTTTTATTATTTCTCAGTCCCCACCTCCCAGTATCACACATCTGGGACTCTGATGGCACTTATCCATCCCTGCCCCTCACACCAACTTTGTTTAGCTCATCCATGAACATACATTTACATGTCTAAAGTCCCATTAACATTATGATTATGTCTTCCCCATTCATCCTGCAGTTTTCTCAACATCACACACATTGAGAAGAAAGGAGGAGTTTCTATAGGAGACAGGATGCAGGTGCCAGAATTGTGAGTGAGGCCTTAAAGGTGGTACTGTTAGATTCCTGAGAGCATAGGCTGAAGTAGCTAGGAGTGGGCTGAAGAGGCACTGGAATGTCCACTTAAGGATTTGTGGGAGATTCTAGGATCTGAGAAACAAAAGCAATATTGTCATCCCTGTTGGACAAGTCTACCCGGTTTCAAATGAGGTGAAGCTTATTTATTGCCCCATATTTATATCTATTTAGAGCATTGGGGGCTTCTTTGGTGATGGTGGGGGAGGAAGGGTGTTGAGAGAGAGACAGAGAGCACAAGAGAGCATGAGAGAGCTGGAGAGGGCACTAAGGCAAGAGAGAAACTGTTAAAAGAAAAATCTTTTCAGTATTTTGAGAAAACATTTGCAAAGGTGTGGAAGTTATAGGCTAGTCTATTTCTGGCAATTGCTGTCAATGTGACATTTCTGTAAAATATGGCTCAGGTGGAAGCTCTTTCTGGTACCAAATTATAATGGCAATATTGAACATTTATTGAGTACTTACTACTATCTGTTGGGCTGTATGCCAGACTTTTTAATTGTCTTAACTCATTTAATCCTCACAATAACATTAGGAGATGGAAGTTTTTCATTTACATTGTACATGAGAAAACCGAGGCATGGAGAAAAACAACCAATTCAAGGACACATAGCTAATAAGTGGCAGAATCAGGATTCAAGCCTGGGTCTGGCTAACCCAATGCCCATCCTCATAATAACTATGCTTTATTGGAATTGTTGTTAATTAAGAGAACCATTGTAGAGGTCAGGAACTCCTTTCTCATCCAGCTCACCTCTGTCCCGAATCCCTCTTTTCTTTTCTGATCTAATCCCTAGTACTTCTAATACTTTCTGAAAGGCTCAAAGCTTAGGGAATAAGAAAGGCTTGGAGTAGAAATATAGTCAGTTCACAGCAGAGAAGTACACTTTGCTGTCTGGACTCAGGCAAGCAAAGATGACCAAAGAAATCACAAGCTGTCTTCATCTGAGCCAAATGCTGATTTTGTATTTTTCACAGAAGAAATTAAAAATATGTACACCCTTCCATGTCTGCTCCAGGGTCAAGCATCTGCTGGGTGTGTTAAAGACGAAGGCTCCCATCTGGATTTCTTTAACTCTTTTTCCTTCACCCTGACTTTCTCCTCATTGTCCCAGCTCTGTTTCATGCCTCTCTGTTCTGTTATCTGTTTTTGCCTCCCACTTCTCTCACTCCTTTCTTATGTTTCCTTGCTAAGCCATAGACAGGAAAGAGCATTTTATTTTTACTCTCCAGGGTGATTTCCTAGCTGGTCACATTTTCTTCTACTGACTGCCTCTGATCATTATAGCCTCTCATAAGCCACCTATACATAGGTTTAAGATTTAGAAAATGAAGGGGGGAAGATGGCAGCATAGGTAGACATGGCTCACCTCTTTGCACAACCACATCAAAATTACAACTAAAATATAGAACAACCATTACTCAGAACCATCAGAAATTGAGTTGAATGGAAGTCTGATGACTACAGAGTTAAAGAAACCACATCAATCAAGACTGGTAGGAGGGGTACAGATGCCAGAATGGGCTGGACTCTCACACAGGTGTAGTGGATACAAATTCAGAAGGGGTATCTTGGGAGCAAGTAGTTCCACCCTGCACCAGACCACCCAGTCCAGATTTCCAGTGCCAGAAAGATAAGTCTCCACAACTTCTGGCTCCAAAAACCAGTGGGGAATGAGTTGGTGGAAGAAACTTCTGGAGCCACAACCAGTTCCTCTTAAAGAACACACACACAGACTCACCTACTCAGTCTCACTCCCTCTGAGCTCCAGTACTGAGGTGGAAGCTTGAAGGGCACCAGAGGCATACTGGGAGAGGCTGAAGTGTCTGGCATCAGGGCAAGCAGAGGCCACTGTCCTTTCATGAGCCCTCCCCCAACAGACCCACACAGCCAGCAGGCTGGTGCCGTATTTGAGACTCCATCAACCTGGCTAACACTGTTTGACCCACCTTGGAGATCCCCAGAGACTCCACACCACCCAACTTATGGGCCCACACAAGCTACTTTCCCATATGAAGGGCTGGTCTTGGATCATGCTTCACAACATCCTAAATACTATCAAACAAGCAACAAATGGCCTCAGCAAGCTCCAGGCTGGGCACTAGCAGCAGCCAGATCAGTTTCACAGCTTGGCTTCACCTGGGAATCTCCAAGTCCAGCATAAGTAGCAGCCTTCTCAGATTGCTTTATAGCTCAGGAAGGGTGGCTTTGGGGCAAAACATAGATGGTAGCTGACCTTGGCCTGCACCACCTGGGAAATCTCAGGGCCAGTGCACCCAGTGGACAGCTACAGGCCACTTCAGAGGACCACCACCCTGCCCCTGCACAACTGATCCTCCACGGAGGGCAGAGGTTATTGGTAAGTGGTCACAGCCAATCCTTGCAGCTGACTGGCCTGGGTAAATCCCTCCCACTGATCTGCTAACAACAACCAAGGCTCAGCCACAAAAGGAGGGTGTAGTTAGCTCACACAAAGGGCACATCTCAAATGGACAGTTTGGGTGATAGGGGAGGCTATGCCACTGAACCTTACAGGACACCTACTACATTAGGCCACACTACCAAGACATGGAGTCAAAGCAGTCCTACCTAATACATAGGAACAAAAACAGGGAGGTTGCCAAAATGAGGAGACAAAGGAACATGGCCCAAAGAAAATAAAGGGAACCTACATGTGTTCAGTATGAACAAAGTTGAAATCTAGTTCCTCAATTGAAAAATAGTGTGAAATGCCAAATAAAAATAATAAGGTCATTTAGTTAAAATACTACTTTCAATTTCTCAGAATCTTTTTCTCAGTCTTTGATATTACAAGGTGTGTTGCAACCATTCAAGCCCAGGTAGGTCCATGGTATTTGCGCAGGTGGAATAATATTCATGGAGCCATTGCGATGTCCAGCATGCCTTTATTCATAGGTGGGTGAGCCACGCATGTTGCAAGCTGTGTGTCTCCTTGTATGTCACCCATCGTAGCACTTGCTCCCCAGCATGGCACCCATCGTGGCATCTGTCCCTTTATGTGTCTCTCTCATCATCACCCAGCAGGGAGTCCCTACCTATTTAAGTACAAGTGGGGAACAAGCTGAAAAACTGCCAGAACAATACAATACATAACATAACATAACATAACATAACATAACATAACATAACATAATATCATAACATAACATAACATAACATAACATAACAACATAATTCTGTGCATGTGAGCCCACTTCATGTTATGGGAACAGTTTATTGGACACAGACTCAAAGCTATGAGAACCCTACTTATCAGGCCCCTCAAAGGCTATAGGAACACTGCTTCCCTTAGTTACCTAGACACCTGGATGAGGAAGTCAGACTGCCTCCATTTACTCTACACAAGGCATATTCAACTATATAAATATAAATATAAGACTATATTTGTACTACTCTCTCTTTTGGGCTACAACACTGTAAAGTAGGTGAGGCATGTACGATTAACTTTGTATGCTGACATTCAAGTGACTTGTCTATAATCATACTGCTAGACAGAGGCAAAACTAGTGATAGACTGGGTATCCCATATTTAGCGCTAGAGATCTTTCCACTGTTTCATATCCAGTGAATACGATCCTTCCCCCAAGCTCTGGATTTCAGGAAACTATAGCTGGAAGTAGCTCATGGATGGTGCTCTTAAGTAACACAAGACATATAACAATAACACTAACTTTTTTTCTTAAGGTATTCCTGTGCTTTACATGCATTTTTTCATTTAATTCCCACAAAATCTTATAAGTACTAATGTTGCCCCATTTCATAAATTAGAAAATTGAAGACTGGGGTGCTTAGTAAAAGTACTCCTTGATAGCTCAGGCTGACATAACTGAGTCCAGAATGTCCAATAGAAGGTATCACTTGCCCCATTATTTTGGTCATGGAATCAAATATATTCCTCTCTTAATGCCTACTTTCTAGATAGAAGTACCCCAGTCTTCATCTCTCAAACTCAGACAAGAAATCTTATTCATATCTGAACACTTCCTTCTGACAAAGTATGAAAATCATGAAGTGTACAATTTAGTAACAATATCAACAGTCTTACCTTATATAACCTAGGAGTTATAAATTCTGGATTTAGTCAAAGCTGGGCTCTTCTTAGAGTGGAGTCGTGTAAGTTCTTTATTTATTTTGGAGATTAAGCCCTTGTCTGAGGAATCATTGGCAAATATGTTTTCCCATACAGTTGATTCTCTTCAATACAAGAACCTTTGCACCCCAATGTTCATAGCAGCACAATTTACAATAGCCAAGTGCTGGAAGCAACCTAGATGCCCATCAGCAAATGAATGGATCAAAAAACTATGGTACATTTACACAATGGAATTCTGTGCCGCAGAAAGAAAGAAGGAGCTCCTACCCTATGCAACATCATGGATGCAACTGGAAAGCATTATGCTAAGCGAAATAAGCCAGGCAGTGAAAGATAAATACCAAATGTTCTCACCTTTAACAGGAATCTAAACAACAGAACAAAGAAACAAGTAAAGGACACTGAAATAGAGGACAGGCTGAAAGTGACCAGAGGAGAGAGAAGAGGGAGTTTCAGGGGAAGGGTTTGCAGGAACAAAGTTAAAGGACACATGGACAAAAACTAAGGGGAGGGTGGTAATGGGAGGGAAGTTGGGAGGGATGGGTGGGCAGGCTGGAATGGGAGTAAAGGGGAGAAAACTGTACTTGAACAATCATTAAAATAAAAAAAGAAAAAGAAACCTGGGCTCAAATTCTTTCAATTATTAACTAATTGACTTAACAAGCCAACCTCTACTATCCAGTTTTTCTCATCTATAAAATGGATTGATAGTTACTACTGATCACATCAAGTTTTGTGGTAATTGAGAAAATGCTTGTAAAGCACAGAAGAGACTCTAGAAAAACGTTATTGCTATTATTATCATAGTTTTCACTGTATTTTCTCCTGTTACTTCTTTTGGAAGTGTTGCTACCCATTTTGTGAGGCAGAAGCTAGGACAGAGAGTGAAATGACTTACTCTTGACCACTCAGAGTCCTGTAACAGACAGCATGTTGTTGGCTCTGGCACCAAGAATTCCACCTCAGGGTTCCAGCTCTCAGCTATGTTTTAAAGGACTCCATTGAAAACATATGGGCTGTAGTTCAACCCCTATCCACTTTCTTTTTTCTCTTATTTTCCTTTTTATCTCTTTAGGGAAGAGAAATGAAATCAGACACTGTAAGACCAGGGGGGAAAAATCCCAGGAAAGACTTGTTTTCAATTAATTTTGTATTTTTTATCGGCACAGTTAATGTCTTTTTCTCCACCCCCTTTGCACCTTCATTGCCTTCATCTGCACTTAAAAGGGCACAGGTGAATGGTGAAGTCTAAAGCAGTAGGGGCAGGAAGGTTTCCCCTGGGTTTCCAAGTCTGGACTGGGCTAGATTCTGTGTCCTTAAAGAGCTATTTCCTTTTGTGCTGGGCTTGCAAATATCTTATTCTTTTGGGATTCGCACAGTCTCAGGTTCCTTCCTTCAGATTTTCTGGGCCTCTGTTGGGGGCAAGAAACAAGGCTGCAGCCCCTGGCCATGGTCCCTTCCCCCTCGCCCTCACCCAAACACCCACTTCCTTATAGCAGCTATAGCTGATGGGTCAGCCTGGTAGTCCAAACCTCCTCCCCACAGCCCTTTCCTCTGGGTAAAAATAAATAAAATGCAGTGAGCCTAGCACTTTTTGGATTGCGCCTCACCTGTTTCTTCCTGTTTTGAGCTTTCTGGTTTCTTAGTGGAAAATACAAACCTTGTCTTGACTGTTGTGGGCATGATTTCCTTCTGTCTGGCTCCTGTCCCATTCTTCCCCTGACTCTCTCCTTTTCTGGCTTGACTCTCTTATTTTTTTTTTAAATTGGGATTTCTCAGTAGCAAAAGGTTTCCACCTTCTCCCAAATTGGTAAGCATCTGGAAAGGATGGTGGAACAAAGTTTTATGTAACTCAGCAACTAGAGCAGAGAAGTGGAAAGTTCTCATCTATCTTTTACCCGAGATTCACTATGTGACTGTGAGCCATTCTCAGTGACAGGGCCATTTGGCTTCAAGAAGGGTGTATTAGTCACCCTCAAGTTACCCCAAGTAAGCTTACAGAAAGTGTTTGCTGTTCTACACATACACCTTCAACACAAATCTCAAACTTTACCTGCCCCACCAAGCTCCTTCACATAAACACAGAATGTGAATACAAACAGTAAAAAATATATGGAGGGGGCGCTTGGAGGGCGGCTTCCCCATATAGAAATTCTGCAGCTACCACTGGCCATTCATTTAATGCATTTAATGCAATAAGTATACATTATATACTATTCTTTTTCTCAAGACTGCAAAAACAACACCAACATTCAAAACAGATGGTAAGGAGGTTGCTTTGGGACAGTGATGTCCCTGGGACCAGCCCAGGGATGAGAGCTGCTGCAACCCCCCACCCAGCACCTACCTGCTCCCACTGCAGAATCGTTGGATGAGAAGCAAATGAATAGCTCCCTCCCTGTCCAAATAGGGAGGATAGAGTGGCACCAGGATGGATCTGGATGCTTGAAGTCACTAGTGGGGGATAAAGATGAAGTGGAAGGTGCACAGGGGTGGTGTTCACCCTCCAAGACTGTGGATGCCAGCTAGGTCATTACCAGAGAAATTGAGGAGCTGGGTGATGCCCGGAGAAGGGAGAAGAGTTGGGCCATGATGGACCCTGACCTGGAAAGTCTCTGGTCTGACTTGAAAGTTTTGCTCTGTGAGGCCAGGTGCTTGTGGGGGGCAGTGGGCTTGAGCACAAGGATTTTGTTCAGAAGGAGGCTCTGGGTGGCTGTTTGGGGAACTCTCCTATACGAACTGCCACTGCTGCCAGGCCCCTGCTGCTGCAGCCACAACCTCGGCCATGCCCCCACCCCTGCCCCACTGCCATAACCTGGGTCTCACTCCTGACTCCCCCCAGCCAGACTGACTCTTTAAGAGGAAGGAGGAGGTACCCCCTGAAAAGGAGATCAGCAGGGCTCAGGGAGTTAGCAGTCCCCAGAAAGACTTAACTCAGTGGAGGAGCTCAACTACCCTGAAGAGACTGAGAGTGCCTAGCACCTAGGACAGCAAAGAGCGAGAAGGCAGTGTGTGAGTTGCTCCTAATTAGTGCACTTCAAGAATGGAACAACTGGTGGATTGAATGCACCTTCCAGGCACAGAAGGGCAATAGGGGCCCGGCAGTGAACAGAAGACCTGGGCTAGAGGCTGGGCAACTGTGAAGAGTGTGGCCCAGACCTGGCCCCCATCCTGGAAAAACCACAGGGAAGGAGAAAGGCAAAACCCAACCCCCCTCAGGCTGTGGCAGCCAGGAAGACCAGTAGATCTCACTTGGCCAGTTTAAAGTCAGCAGGAGGCTTTTCTTTCTTTTTTTCCCCAAGTGAGACAGTAAGACCTATAGCTGTGAAAGGACCAGAGTCAGACCCAAAGAGGGATCCCAAGGCTAATCCCAACAACTGAGAAACTGAGACAAATTTCAATTTCCCATTCCAGAGAACTTACACATTATTGTTCATTTGTATTATTATGATTTTTCATTATTTTTACATCTTTTATTTTATTGGTATTTTTTATTTCTCTTCTTTCTGTTTAGTTTTATTTGTTTTGTTTGTTTAATTAATTGCATCATTTGACTGGTTTTCCTTGTTCTCTCTTTCATAGTGCATTTTTATTTTTCCTTCTTTCACTTCACTTGTGTTCCAAAGCACATGACTCTATCATGTACTTACTATTATCGTTATTCAGATCATATAGATTCTGTCATATGGTTGTTGTTCCACACAATTTTAAATACAATACAGCACACCCCCTGTATCTTAGCCCATTTCACTGTCTTCTGGAACTTTATTACTGTTGTGATTAACTCTATTCCCTCACACACTATACATATTTTCTATCATTTACTCTCACTATATCTCATACTCTGACTTCCTACAAGCTCACTGTTTTCTGAATTCAAATCACAATCCTTCCCCCTAACAAGGGCCTTATCTCTTTTCCACCTTTTCTAAAAAGTGACGAGTTGGTTAAAATATGGTTAACACTGTACATATCCAAAGGATCCCTATCTCTGCTCCATGGGTTGGTATTTAAACCCCATAGAATATGCTCCTGCTGTTTTAATCCATTTTGCCTTCCCCATATAACTGATCACATAAAAGAGTAGGTGGGAGTTCTGAACATCAATATACCTGCTGGAAGAGAGAGCCCACCAACAAAAGAACCACCAACAGATAATACAGGAACATGGTGAAGTGAGTGGAAGCTACACTAACTTACACCCAGGATAAATGTGGAATTACAACTAAACTGTGGAGAAATTATCCCAAACAAACAACTGAAAAATAGCGAGAGAGAAAAGTCAAAACCTCGGACAGATGGAAGAACCAGCTTGGATACAACCTGTCCACACCCACACAACAGCATAGAAGATGTGGTGGGTGGAATGACACTCAGTTAACCAGCTAGAGGGAAGAACCCACCAAAGAAAGAACCAACAACAATCAAAACCCAAATGCATATACAAAGCCAAGGTAAACTACAGCCCAAGAGCAGCAAGTTCAGGAGATCAAGGAGACTGCATCACTACATCTCACAAGTCTCCTACCACAGAAGTTCACAACACAAAACAGGGAGTCTAAACAGATCAATTGAAGAAGCAGAGGCTAACAAGATTAGTCTCTAAAACAATAGAAAGATAAAAAAAATAAGCCCCAAATGAAAAGAAAGTAGGAATCCTCAGAAAGATTGCTAACTGAAATAGAGGCAAGTCAACTATCAGATATTGAGTTCAAAACAATGGTTATCAAGAAGCTCAATGAGCTCACAGAGAATTTCCAAAACCTACTAGGAAACTACAATGAACTCACTACAAACTACATCAACATGGAAAAGGAAATAGGAACTATCAACAAGAGCCAAGAGGAAATGAAGAATACAATTTCTGAATTAAGAACACAGTAGAAGGAATCAAAATCAAGTTAGATGAAGCAGAGGATTGAATCAGTGAGCTGGAGAACAAGGTAGAAAAAAAACACCCAGACAGAGTAAGAAAAGGGAAAAAAGGCTCAGAAAGAACAAAGAGATGTTAAGGAAACTGAAGGACGACATGAAACTTAACAATATCCATATAATAGAAATACCAGAAGGAGAAGAAGAGAAAGGGATATAAAACCTGTTCGAAAAGGTAATGATGGAAAACTTCCTTAATTTGATGAAGGAAAAAGTCACTCAAATCCAGGATACACAGAGAGTTCTAATCAAGAGGAACCCAAACTGGCCCACTCCAAGACATAACAGAGTTACAATGGCAAAATTCCAAGACAAAGGGAGAATCTTAAAGGCAGCAAGGGAGAAACAGGAAGAAACATACAAGGGAGTACCAATAATGGTAGTAGCTAAATTTTCAATGGTAATGCTGGAAGGCAAAAGAGAATGGCAAGAAATTATTCCAAGTAATGAAACTAAAAGGACTGCAGTGAAGACTATACAACAAGGCTCTCAAACAAAATGGAAGGCAAAATAAGGACTTTCCCATACAAAAAAAAAAAAAAGGCACATAGAATACACCTCCATCAAACCAGCCCTGAAAGGGATGTTAAAGGGACTGCTTTAAGAAAAGGGAGAAAATGAGTGAGAGACAGAGGAACACAGGTATGAAGGAAGTAAAATTGCAAAGAATAAGTGCTATCAATAGTAACCTTCAATGTAAATAGATTAAATGCCCCAATCAAAAGACAAAGAATAGCTGAATGGATAGGAAAGCATGACCCACACATATGTTGCCTACAAGAAGCCCACCTCAGAACAAAAGACCTTCAAAGACTGAAAGTGAAGGGCTGGAAATAAACATTCCAAGCAAATGGACAGGGAGAAAAAGCTGGGGCAGCAATACTCATATCATACAAAATAGACTTCAAAAAAAGTGCCATAAAGAGAGACCCAGAAGGTCACTTCATAATACTCAAGGGAAGAATCCATCAAGCAGACATAAACATTGTAAATATATGTGCACTCATCATAGGAGCACCCAAATATATAAAGAAAATCTTGGAGGACTTCAAAAAGATATTGACAGCAACACAATTATAGTAGGGGATTTTAACACCCCACTGTCAAAGAGGGATAGATCTTCCAAACAAAATATCAACAAAGATATTGTGACACTGAACAATGTCCTAGATCAAATGGACTTAACTGATGTATGTAGAGCTTTTCATCCCAAAGAAGCAAAATACACATTCTTTTCAAATGCATATGGAAAATTTTCAAAGATAGACCACATGATAGGACAAAAAACAAGCCTCAACAAATTCAAGGACATTGAAATCATATAAAGCATTTTCTACAACCAGAAGGAACTGAAACTAGAAACCAACCTCAAGAAAAAAATAGAAAAATATCCAAAGTTATGGAGACTGAGTATCATACTATTAACAAAATGAATGGGTTAAGAATGAGATTAAGGAAGAAATAAAAAAAATGCTGGAAATAAATTAAAATGAACTCACAAGAATCCAAAACTTATGGGACAAAGTGAAGGGAGTGCTAAGAAGGAAGTGTGTAGTGGTACAAGTCAATGTAAAAAGATAGAAACATTTCAAATAAACAACCTAACCCTACATCTACAAGAACTGGAGGAACAACAACGAAGACAGCCCAGAGCAAATAAAAGGAAGGAAATAAGATCACCAGAATTAATTCTGACCACATGTCAGAATTAAATGACATAGAGAATAAAAGAACAATTTTAAGGATCAGTAAATCCAGAAGCTGGTTCTTTGAAAAGATAAACTATATTGACTAGCCCTTAAGCTGACTCATCGAGAAAAAAAAAAACAAAACAAAACAGAGAGAAGACCCAAATAATCTCAATCAGAAATGAAAGAGGAGAGATTATAACTGATAACACAGAAATACAAAGGATTCTAAGAAATTTCTATGAAGAACTATATGCCAAGAAATTTGAAATCCTCGGTGAAATTGGCAAATTTCTAGAAAAATATAATCTTTCAAAAATGAATGAAAAATATACAGAAAACCTGAATACAACAAAAGCAGCTGATGAAATCAAAGCAGTAATAAAAAAAACTCCCTGCACACAAAAGCCCTGGACTGGATGATTTCTCAGGAAAATTTTACAAAATATTTAAGGAAGAGCTAACCCCATTCTTCACAGACTATTCTAAAAAGTCCAAGAAGATGGAAGACTCCCAAACTTCTTTTATGAACCCAACATCATCCTAAGCCCAAAACCAGATAAAAAAAAAAAAA
>PVIA01016646.1:0-18166 GCA_004024845.1 Tonatia bakeri | reverse complement strand
GAGAAGTTGTTTATTTAGAACCTACACATGCAGCCTAAGTGATGTGAGTAACACAGCCCACATCACATGGCTGGGAGGATGACAGAACTCATTTCTGTCACATTCTAAAGCCTCTGAGTTCTCTCCTGGTGGAAGGCAGAGTGGATCAGGAAAAGCATGAAAACAGGGGGTAGGGCTTCCATTTCTGAAGGTGCCCACTGCAGGGCAGTCACGGCTTGGCAAGGCTTCCCAGGAGCCTCCTTCTGAGAAAGAGATGGACTGCCGGCTGCTGGTAACGCTCTGCTGGCTGAGCTCCTTTAAGTTCTCCGGCTGCCCTCCATGCGTGTCCTCTCTGGAATCCACCTACTCACTCTGCATGGGTGCCTCTCAGATCCTGCTGCTCAGCCGGGCATCTCTTATGGGCTTTTCTGCTGGAGTTGCCCACTGGACCCTCAGCTCTCTTTTGGAGACGGGAAGACCAGATGGGAAGATGGGAAGACCAGTGCATCTAAAGCTGAACTATTTATCTCCAACCCCAAACCTATCGTTGTTCCTAGAAATTTCTACTCGTGTCATCGTAACTATCTGACTGACAAGGCACATGACACCAGCGACACCCCCACTTCCCTCTGCTGACCCTCCAGGTCCCTGGTGAGGTACCAGGTCCCGCGAGTTCTGCTTCAGGATGATCTTCTCCGCTTGCTTTCTCTTCTCTTTCTACCCTAGTTTAGGTCCCGACGAGTCCTCAGCAACAGTATCCTCGTGTTCTCTTAGGTCAGGTGCCCGCTCTCCCTCCCTCCTTTTCCCTGTACCGTCGGATTGGCTATGAAACATTCCAGTGTCTAAAGCTGTTCACCCTCTCACCCGTCAAGTACCACCGAGCACTCGCTGTGCACCAGACACTATTCCAGACCCTGAAAAATGCAAGTCGCTATTGTCGTGAAGCTTCCCTTCTATGAGGAGAGGATGAAAATAAACATACATATGTACACATACTACGGCATGTTGTGGTGACTGCTCTGAAGAGGAGTAAAGGAGAGTAAAAGTGGAGACCATGATGCAACAGACTTGTCCTGTAAAGTGACAAATAACACATATTTCAGGCGTGTGGGCTGTGTGATTGTCTCAGCTCCTCAGCTCTGCTGCTGCAGTGTGTGGAAGCAGCCACAGGTGGTGCCAACGAGCACGGCTGTGTTCCTGACCAAAGCAGGCAGTGACCTTGGCCTGATCTGGCCCACAGGCCATGGCTTGCTGATGCTTGTAGAGACATTGCTAGTGGGAACATGCTCTTTATATAAGGCAGTCAAGGGTCTCTTCGATGAAGTGACATTTGAGCCATAGGAAGGAGATCTTTTATGCACTGACTACAAAAGAGGATTCTATGCAGAGGGGAGAGTAAGCAGAAACTGTTGGGAGTGAAACCTGCCTGGTGATGAAGGAAGGGGGCCAGCATGTCTGGAGCTGCTCGAGCAAGGAGGAGGGAACTCAGAAAGTGTCTTCCACCAACAGCCTTCGCAGTCCTGGTTCCACCGTCTCGTGTATGTGGTCACGGTTTTCCAGGACCTTAACCTGGATTAACATAACGTGTACTTTCTATGTGTCTCTGTCCAGTGTCCACTCCCTCTGCTGATAAAAACACTCCAGTCTTCCTCTGGAAAACTACCCCTCTATCTCACTCTCAGCTCTTTCCCTCCCTAGCTCTGCATGTGTTACATGCCATGGAGTCAGCTCTGAGTCTTGAAACCCTCTGAGTGAGTGGTGTCTACCCCTCCTGTCCTCAGCAGTCCTGCTCAACTCCTGTAGACTCAGGGCAACGGCTTTTTCTATGCAGTCACCCATCGCATCTTCAGTCACCCTCTTTTCCTGCTGCCTTCTGTCTTTCCCAGCACTACGGTCTTTCCCAAAGAACCTGCCTTCTCATGATGCGCCCAAAGGAGGACAGCTTCGGTTTGGTCACTTTCACCCCCAGCGATGTTTCAGGCTCCAGCAGTGGGGATATGCCCCTGGTCACCTTGTTGATGACCGTATTCCACAGTCCTGGTCACAACTTGTTTGGAGATGGGCATGTGGCCCAGGTCAGTCCAGTCAGAGGGGAGCCCAGGACTTTGTGGGATTTACTTTGGGAAGAGAAGCACTCTCTCTGCTCACCAGCAACACTGGGAAACAGAGCTGAGAGATGGTGCAAGGAAGAGAGAGACTGAATTTCAGTCACAGTACCTGAGCTGCTGAATCTAGCTTGAAGCCCGCAGAATTTTTCTATCACATGAGAGAATCAATCTCCCCTCCTGTGGCTTTAGTCGGACTTACATCATTTAAACCGACCGAATCCTGACAGATAAACATGAGCAATTTCATTCCTCATGCAGATACTCTCTCTGTTTTCCCCCTAATCCATACTCAAACCTAGTTCAAATGCGCCCTTCATTTAAGAAGCTTCTAAACTCTCTCAAACACGCCGCACCACAGCTGGATTCTGTAATTCTACACTCGCTTTGTTGTGTCCTGCTGCACAGCTTGGTTTCTGCTCGGGCTCTCAGGTGTCTCTGGTGGTGTTAGTCGTCTTCCTGATGAGACAGACAGCTCCCTGGTGGGGCAGGGACGTGCACCTCCTGTGTCCGTGCTGCCAGCAGTAGTGATTTGGAGAGATATTATATATGTGTGTGTATATTTACACAATATATGTTTATACATACACACACATATATATAAATTATACTCATTTAATGAACACTACTAAGAGCACCCATCATAATTATCAATTGCCAGGTTGCAGTAGACTGTTTCATCAAAAACTAATTCAAAAGGCTAAATGTATCATCTGATGTCTTTCTAAACAAAACACAAAACAAAACAAAACAAAATATAGCATCAGAACACGTTTAAATTTCTACAAATCTTATGCTAATTTAAATAGCTTTAGACTTAATTAAAAATGTTTTCCAGTTGATAATAATGTAACTCGGATAATTAGCACCAAGTGGCATCTAGAGGACATATTTAAAAAATGAATCTAGAGCATAAATAGACCTAATTAACAATCAGAATAACACCTAATAATTATCCTCTGTTTATAAATGCTATGAATGTTCGATTCATTGTTCAATGCAATTGGCCATTAATGAAAATAAAAAATTATGTTTCCCCTGCTATCTCCACGGTGATGCCTCTTAGACGCATAGGCATCCATGTTGCCTATTTTCCTCCTGCTTTTTAAAAGACCATTCTTGTACAGTGTTTAATAATTTTGTTCTGGAATTAAAGCTACACTATATCACACCTCATCCTGCACATTGAGTTTGTACCTCTTTCGGTCATTAACTGGATGGGCCTGACTACAAACCTGTGTTTTCTCATGTCAGACCTGGAGAGACGTCACTGTGGTGTGGACCACCCACGACCTGTACAGACATTCACGCCCACGTGAAGAGACAGGATCTGGGACCTGAGTCAAAGTGAGGCCTTGAAGACTGGCAGAATGGGGGCCCCATGTGAAGGATTAGGGAAGTGGGTTCTAGAGAGGCGGGGTGTGGGCGGGGAGACGTAAGTTTAGGAAGTGGGGGAAGGATAGCAATGCAGAAAAGTCCAGGCTGTTTGGGAATTTGGAACACAAGAATTGAGAAGATAGTTCAAGGCAAATACAGTTTTGGGGGGCACCTGAAAACAGCAAATGTTGAAACTGTATGTAACTGTGGGGATTCCCACAGAAATGGGGAAAGAGGGAAAACACGGACTAAACCCTGTGGGAGGCCGCATGAGAGGCCAAGTGTGAATCTCACCTCATTTGCTCAGTGGAAGAAGGATCTGTGAAGGAAGCAGAGAAACTGTCCGATGTGGGGGAACTGTGGGAATGGCGGAATATTCAGAAGGCAGCAAGGACAATAGCCAGACAGCCATTGCCCGGTTCTTTCCCTCTCACTGTGATGCCAACATGCTGTGGAATTTGGAGAAGCTGAAGGTTAGTGTCAAGGAGGCCACTGAGCATAGTGGGTAAGACAACCTGCATCCAGGGCCCAAGTGCGCTGGTTTCTTCCTGTGGAATGTAGAGCAAGTTGTGCCTTCATGTGCTCCTGTGTAAGTCAAGGTGATAAGCCAGGGCCCTTTTACAAGGTCAGTTTGGCACCTTGCACAGAGTTAAGTCCTCAACATATGTCAGCCAGACTTGTTTTGTAGGTTTTCTTGAACACAGTTGTAAAAGCTTGGCCTGAACTCAACAGAAAGCCACCAGCAACGCTGTGGCCAAGTTGTGATTGCCCTAGTTCAAGGGCTCATGGGGGCTTGTGCACCCACAGTGTGCTGGACCACACCCTGAATTTCTGACTGAGGAGGTCTGGGTGGGTGGGGCTTAAGTCTGCACAACAAGCGAGAAAACCGTCATGCTGACGCTGTGATCCACACTTGGAGAACTGCTGTCTTCTTGAGTGCAGGGAGGGACTCTACGGTTTTGAGAATTCAGCCAATTCTCCAATCTCTCTATTACCTGAGTCCAACTTGAGAACACACGTGTTGGGAAGACCAGCCTTACATGCAGCAGGGTGAAGTGGGCAGTATAGTACTTCCTAACCTGTGCAGGTGTGTTCTGTTCTGGCCCTGGCAGTGTCTGGGAAGTCCCTTTGTCCAGACTCAGCTGCCATATGAATACTCCTGCAGGTCCTAAGCTGGTTTCTCCATGAGGACCTTTTTTCAAGAAGACAGAGGACTTCATAAGATTTTAGGACTGATGAGCCCCACGAAGCCCAGGTGGACCAACAGAAACCATCACCAACATGATGACAGGTGGCATGTGTGAAGTGCTCACTGGGTACCACACACCGTGCTATTCAGTCTGCACACATTGTACCACCCAGTTGTCCCCACTGCTACAAGAGCCAGGCATTATCATACTTTGTCACAGAGTACAAGGATACTTAGAAAGGTGAAGTGAGATGACCGAGGGCACCAGCTGACCAATGACAGAGACCAAGTTAGACCCGTGCTTGGAACCACTCAACTACCTGGCTCCTAAGTGCTTTCCTTTCTCCAGGAAAACCATGCATATTTCGGAGATCTGTGACTACAGTCGGTCTACACTGATTCCTCTGTCTCTTTGCCAGGATAAAGTTTCCAGATAATTGAACCATTCTTCATGAGGCATGACTCCCAGTCCTTTTGCCGTGCTGTTCATGGACCATACCATTCTAGATCCTCTGAGTGTGCTCAGGATAATAAGTGGGTAGGATTATCCAGAGAAGAAGTTAAGTAATTACTCTGAGCTCAAGAGTTAAGCTACTAAACCCAAGGGGCATCATCCTCTTAGGGTTTTTCCTTACTGTCTATTGACTCTTCCTACTCAACTAAAATAATTGATTTATTTACATTTGTTTCCTATTCTATTAATTCATCCTTACTTCCATTCTTTATTTTGTTCAGCTCTCTCTGTTTGATACTTGTAGAAACTAAAGCTCAGAGGTAAAAATGGACTTGGGTAGGGTTGCTTCCACCCTAGACTGTAGAGCGAGGACTCAGCCTGGGTGCGATGGACTCCACTATGAAACACACATCCCGATTCAAAACTCCCAAGAGCCTGTGCAGTCTGACTACTGCAGGAGACAAGCTTCTCATTAAGCTGAAAATGAAATTGCCTAAATTTCTGGTTCCGCACCATATGGCTGAATCCCAGCTGACAGGAAGCTCATTTCTGCAACGCGCTAGGCTCCTTTCACCGAGTGGGCTGATGCGAGATTCATAGGGTGGTCATTTCCTAAACTTCTCAGCACTGCGAGCAGCAGCGGTCCTCATCGTGATGCTTTCTTTCTGCATTTTTACATAAAAAAGCAAATGTGTCTAATGATTTTATCCTAAATGACCTCTAAGAGACACACTGCAAGCATAAGCAACAAGAACAAAAACATCCACCTGCCTTGAAGTGACCAAAGACTATAACAATCTTTCTGCCCTTAGTCTGCATAGGGGTGGGGTGGGATGGGGTGGAGGAAAGTTTTTAAATGATGCCATTATAGAGTTTTGTACGAGATTCAACCGAAATGTTTGGACATCTAAAATTACCCTGTATCTTTGCAAAGTCAGATTTTAAAGCATCAAGTTGATTCATGAAGCACTAAGAAACTAATGGGAAGTGCCAAACACCATTTGTACAAAAGGATCTTGGCATGAGACACCCTTACTTTTCCCCCTGGGTAATTATTTTAGAGCTGGTATAGCAAAGTAGTCTCGAACAAGAGAACAGCCTGAAGTGTGTGTGTGTGTGTGTGTGCGCGTGCTCTATTCACCCCCCAAACCTAGAACTAACATGGAAAGCGCTGCTTCTACAAATACCAGGGACAAATATTAATTGTGAGAGTTGGAAAAGGGTAGTACAACTAATATATTTACATGCAGTTAAATGCGCTGATGCTGGAGTCCACAGGCAAGGATTTGAACTTGACCTTGGGCAAGTTTCCTAGCTTTTTCCAGCCTTAGTTTATTCATCTGAAAATGGGATACATTTGAGGAGACAACAAAGCATAGTGCTTTAAAGTAAAGCAGTCTGCACTCAAGACACCTGGCTGGGAGTTCTGGCTCTCTCCCTTCACTAGGTGTGGCCCGGCCCGGTCGTCTGCGAAGTGGGGATGATATTTACCATGGTGCCTACCTCCCTCGCCTGGTGGGGGGAGGTGCAAATGTAGGAATGCACAGAAAGCATGTGCTTGGATCACATTGAGTGGTCACAACCCAGGGTAGTCCTGGTGTTTTACATACATGTATTTTATCTATGGGGGTTTGGTATAACATTTTATTCTTAAAAGTTTTTGTGGCTGAATTAAAAAGAATTTGCAGACTTCTGCTCTCAACAACTCTCATGCTATAGATAGGAAAAAGCAAGAGGACAAAGGGTGTCATTGCCATTCATGCCATGGGGCCCCTGACCAGGCATTGGTTGTCCCTCGTCCTCTGCCTCTGTCCCCCGACTTCTCACTTCCATGGAGCCCCCTCAAGCCACTCACTTCTGCTTCAGGACTCTACTGAGCCTGGTGCTGCTTGGGATGGTGTCAAAGTTTTGAGACTGACGGGGGAGCATGATAGTGCCAGTATCAGTGACAGCAAAGTCAGGGTCAAGTACAGGTGGGGAGTGAAGGGTGGGGTGACTGATGGGGAAGGGGAGGGAGAGGAGGAGAGAGACAGACTGACTGACCAGACAAGCTGAGGGCAGAGGCAATGACCTGGAGGAGAATAGCAGTAGTGATGAAAGAAGATGTTTTGTGAAACTAATAATACAGGGAACAAATAGTAATTTTCAACCAGCACTTAGTGAATACTTACTTGCTAGCCAGCTTACTACCCACTTGACCTAGATTATTTCATTCAGTCCTTCCAAGAACTTCAGAAGGTAGTTACTTCTATTACTGACCATTCCCACTTGCCACATTTTGTAGATGAGCAGACAGAGGCACTGAGAGGTTAGATAACTTGCTTAAGGACACATAGCTAGTAGAGGAAGATGGGTTGAAGTCAAAGTGGGCACATTTAGGGATCAATAGAAGGAAAAGCAGTATTCGTATTATTATAGAAGTGGCAGCGTGAGTATTAACAGCAGCCAGCAGCTGCTCTGTGCCAGGCACTGTGATAAGTACATATGACATGATCTCGTTTAACTGGAGGGGCAACTTGAGATGGTAGATGTTCTTGGTCCATGTGAACAGGAAAGAAAAGAGGGTCAGATGCTGGTAACTTGCCCAAAGTCATACAACTGACAAGTGGCAGAGCAGAGATTAAGATCCAGGTCAGCTCCAGCGCCAGGGCTCTTCATAAAACCACTGTTCCAGAGCGTGATAACCTACAGCGGCAAAGCACTACTTCTTGTGCTCTCAGATTCAGTGGCTCTAGCAGTGGGACCACAGAAACTTCTCGGGCTCCTCCATCAGGGCTTCCAGCTCAGTAAGTCATGGCTGGATCTAGAAACCGAAACTCTTCAGAAGTCCCCTAGGTGATTATTATTTTTTTTAAATTTCCAATAAGACTAAATTTATCCAGGGGCCTGGTAAAAGTTTTGATGATAAGTATCCAACAGTATAAAAAGTGCAAAACAAAATTTGTAGATTTCTAATATATGCATACAATGATGACATGCAGTACATCCTGTAGGCAAAGAGGTGGGGTGGGAAAAAGAAGTCTAGTGAGGTGTAAATGAGTACAGAGTAGAGGCGACCCATTTTACAGTATATTCTACCACCAGAACTGCAGCCAGAAGGTTCCAAAGAAACGCACCACTTCCGTGTAACTCAGGAGGAAGACGGTGATGGCGGGGACTCTGGTAACACTCTTGAAAGACTGTGGGGCAGCCACCCCACTCACTGTATAGTCTGCCTATGGTGGGTTGTAGTTTTTTTCCAAAAGCAAGAAATATAAAACTGTGAGTTCAGATTAAGAACTACAAAACTATAGAGTGCCCAGAAGAAGTGGTTCATTCTTTATTGTTATTTATGGGATCCAATTTTAAAAATCCACTTTTAAAAGTAAGCACTGAGTTATGTTATTATAAGGTAGACAAAGGATCCTCCTTCAATATGAAAAGTCTGAACAGGTAACACATTCTTCCTGAACTTTTAGAAGAAAGGCAATGAGAGTACATCAGTGTAGGTTCGGTAAGAGGCTTTTCATAAAGATTTTAGAACTAAAAGGCTCCATGCTTGGGATTTATCACCTAACATCTCAAGTGTCCAGAAAGCTTGACTATGAGACACTGAACCCAAACCAACCCTCTGAGCCTTAACCCAAACCTCTTTTCTTTAGTAGAATTGTACTTCAGTATAGAGTGGGGAAAAAAGGAAACCCCAAACCCTAACAGGGAAAAGCAAGTCCAACACACACTCCATACAGATAGAATTTTCACAAAAGCCAACTGAGGTAGTCAGAGCTAAACCCAGCTCATGCAGGTTTTCAGTGGAGTCACCTGTGATGGGACACAAACAGAGGGGGTTCCTAAGTTACGACCAGGTTCAGTGATGCCTTGACACATACACAGGTCTGGAGCACTTCTGCCAAGACCACCAGCTGTGAGGATAGGACACCCTCTACTGTGCTTCTCGGCTCGAGCGCACGGCCCCCCCAAAGTGAGGTGTTGGCAGATGTGCCACAAAGATATTGTAGTGAGAAGTTTTCACCAGGGACCAGGCTTCAAGGTCAGTGGCTCAACTACCTTGGTTTAAGAGAATCCAGGTAATTGGCCTAAATCACTTTTCTAGACACCATTTCACTCTTCCTCTCAAAGGGACACAGTAGCATCAGGCCAATTAAAAAGTCTCCTTACCTAAAACTCGTAATCGCTCAGCTCCGACCACCACCTCGTTGTTATCAGCAGAGAAGAGCAATTTCCCAGAAACTGTCTTTACTTCAAACTTTTGGCCATATGCTTCTACAGCTTTTGGACCTGGAAGGGAGAGAGGGAGGGTACATTAGTCTTATTGCATTCAATTATGAAGAGCTTGTCATAGAGCATAGGCATTTGACAAGATTGTACTGGACTCCAGTATAAGTGGATTGGTTTTCAGAGGCCAACCATGAAAGTCAGTCTCAGGACTTGAGCTGTGTCTTGTCAATTACCTTTTATCATATACTCTTGGGCTAGGATTTTCAAGACCATCACATCCTTCCTCCGAACTAATGCTTGAATGACATTCCTTGATATGACATTTGAGCTAACCACCAAATTACCATCAAATACTTATAGATTTTGGCTTGAATATATCAAGGCAGGGAAGGCTCACTGCCTGTTGAAGCAACCAGCATATCTTGGCCCAGCCCCAGCTACTGTACAGGGGGCCTTTAAATCAACCCAGAATCTGTCTCACCCTGTACCCTTGACCCACCAGCTGCTCTTGACATCAAACAAGTTATATTTCCTCAGTACAGAGATCATTTCCTGGCAGGAAAGGTTATAGCATCTTACAATTACTTGCCTAAGAAAGTTGATGAATCTTTTATGCTAGAATTTTATTTTACATGAAAAATAAATTTTAGAGCATTTGTCACATGACAACAGATACTACTCTTGAAGGTGGGGCTATGGACACAACAAAGACAAGCCCCTATGGGCAACAAAGACAAGCCCATCGCACTTGTCTTCTGATGGAGACAGACGGATGCGAGTGTGAGCATGTATAAATAATACATAACTGCAGAGAGCTCGGGCACTCTGGGAAAAACAAAATAGGTTAGTGTGTTAAAATTCCTAAAAAAAAGGAAAGGAGATAGGTCAGTCTGTCTGCGCTGGAGCCAGTGGAACTCACGGCGTTCATCAGAACAGCCCGGGAGCATTGGCCCCACAGAGGACCTGGCTCAGACGCAAAGGGATTTATCTTTGAGTCTGGAGACTCACACAGAAGAAACTTTGGGGTTAGGGTCCAGAAATTTTATATTTAACCAGACTTTTCCAGGAGATTCTGATATAGAATTTTTGTTTCCTTTTCGTTATTAATAAAAAGTAGTAATAAAAGAGTCCTCCCATGTTCCAGGCAGAAATGACCAGGAACACCCTTGCAGTTGCACAAGCTGGGTTTAGTCGTCGTTGCCAGGAGGGGGTACACACCACGGGGTGCCATGTGAGGCATCTTGGTATTAAGGAAGGATTCTGAGAGTATCTGGCCTTATATTAGGTTATTTTGGGCAGGGTTTAAGGAAGTAAGACTTTGCTTTGGATTAGATGCTGTCAGGAAATGGGAGTAATTTTATGATTGGCATCTTAATAAATCTTTTTCAAGAAGTAGCAAAGACCAGAAGAATGTCAGAGCTGTATTGAATAAAGAAACAAGTCATATTAGCTAGGATAGAGGGATGTTTGGTCATTTTTGTGGTTTGGACAAATGTTTTCATTCTGTCTGAGCTGTCTTTGTTTTTGTTCTGTCTGTACCCTTCACGGCCACCAAGTGGCCTTGTCTGGTGTTGATGTTCTGTGAAATTATTTATGGTCCAACAGGAGAACACCAAGGCTTGGCTGACAGTCCCCAGCCAGCTCCTGGGTGTCTGGGGCTGCTTTCCCTTTTGTCAAGGCTGTCAGTCTAAGCATCAGAGGACAAGAATTATGTCCCAACTCATTTTCTGGTAATGTGACTCTGTGCAAGTCATTTGATTTTTCTTCTGATTTTCTTTTTAATCCTTACCTGAGGATACATGTATTAATTTGAGACAGATAGACAATCGATGTGAGAAAGAAACACTTATTGGTTGCCTCCTGTACTTCCCCTGACTGGGGATTGAACCTGCAACCTAGTTATGTGCCCTGACTGGGAATTGAACCTGTGACCTTTTGGTGTATGGGATGATGCTCCAACCAACTGAGCCATCTGGTCAGGGGATTAGATCTTTCTGATCCTCATTTCCTGTATCCATAAAATTATACTACCATCTTACTGTATCTACCTCATAGAAAGGTTAAAATGATCAAATTATACTGTTTATAAAAAGAACTCTGTAAGCCAAAACAAGTACTGTGAAATGTAGGGGAACTGCTCTTGTGACTATTGTCATCATTGTGATCATGCCCATGGGCAGGTCTCTAGCGCTGTGGCCCCAACACAGTGAAAACAATGAACAATGAGAACCTCTTAGGGCACTTGCCTCCTTCACATAATCACATCACCTTGGAGCCTTGATCTCTTGCCAGAACGTCTGCACTAGCCCTCTGATAACATGAAGGGAAAGCTTCTTCATGAGTGGGAAATATAAACAGCAGGCATAGCACAAAATTTCCCAATGGCATGGCACCTGGGTATTATCTTCACCCACCACCTTCGAGCTGTAGGTGAGAAGAGCGAGTGGCAAAGGTTGAGAGTACCCTCATGGTCCTCAGGTGAGCTAATGGCAGATCTGGGTCTGGAGCTGAGCTTTCCTAGTTGTTCCACAGAAGCAAAGGGATGTGTATTTGTCTAGGAAGGGGCAGGGGGCTGGAGTCCACACGAGGAGCTTTGGGGAGGGTGAGAAGCAGTGGAAAGCTGGAGAGAAGGACGAGAGAGAGAGAGCCTGGAAGAAACAGAGATGTGGACGTGAACTTGGGGTTAGTTGTCCAGGAAGAGCTAAGATGCGGCTGTCTTCCTGGTGACACCCAAACCTTCTGGGAAATCTGTATTACTTGTCAGTGCTTTGAGATCGTTGCCTTTTTTTCAGGGTGGTGATTTGGGATCAGGAGGTAAAGCAGGGCTAATGAATGAATGAATGAATGACCTTGGAACGGGCACAGGAGAGCCTGGTTTGCCCACTCTGAATCTAGTCAGGCAGCGAAGTGGTGGCATGACTGGGGAACCAAATTCTTGAACTTTGCCTTCATGATGCGAGGCGGTAACAGGAGACAGGACCCTGAGGAGTCGAGAGCACCTGCCTCTGTGTAAAGTGTGTTTACTCTGGACTCATGGACGGCAGCGGGGAGACACACAGGAGAGTGTACTGAAGAGAGAGTAGTCATTGGAGAGCACTAGGCACAAGGAACTTCTCTTGCTTTCCCGGGCTGCTCAGGGTAGAGTGGAATTCACCAGGGGCCGGAGCCACTGGGTGTATACAGCTCATTAATTGGGAGTGTTAGCCAGCTCCCCCAGCCAGGCTGCTGTCTCCCTGGTGCAGACGGGCTCGAGCTTTTGACAGTTTGACCTGGGGCTGCCCTCCGAGCACATGGTGAGATCTTAAAAAAACAACAAACACAAAACAATTCTAGAGAGAAATATAAATGGAACTGGGGACTGCTCAGGAGGTCCCCTGGAGAACCCATTGTTCCCTCTCTGGGAGAGAAAAAAGAAATCCCCCCTCGTACCCTGCACTCTCCAGTTAATCCCCCTCTGTGCCCTGCAGTCTATGTGTGAAGCACCTCATCCATTAATCTCCTCAATGGGGAGACCTGGAACCCAACAGGAGGCTCGGCAGTGTCCCAGTCAGGCCACTGCCACAGGCATGGGAGCTGGAAAGACCTGTGGTAGACACCCAGCCTCATTCCTCCCCCAGCTCCCTAGATACCAGGTGCCTTCCCCGCTCTGGCAAGATGCTATGGAAGGTTCCGCCACCATTTCATTCCTGCAGGGCAGAAGGTTTCCTGTTGGGCACACCCCAGGGCTGACACTGCATTGGCAGTGGTCTGAGTCAAGCGTGCACCTGCACTCTAGTCTGGGGACTTAGCTGCCATTTAAAACACTGTTTCATGTGACAAGGTCACCTGGATCACTAACACTGGAATTTCTTCTGGCCTTTGGAGACGTTCTGTAGGTAAACCAGGAATTCTCGAATCCTCTGGATTGCCTCAGTAAACCTGGCCCCTGGGACGACGGGAGTCATTTGCTCACAAGTAAGTTCGCTTGCAAGAAGCTATCTCTCCTGGAACTGCTCTGTGCATCCCTCACAGCACACATGGAAACGGAGAGCCCTGAAGGAAAACTTTAGGGGTAGCTGTGTGTGTGTGTGTGTGTGTGTGTGTGTGTGTGTGTGTGTGTGAATGCTTAGAGTTAATTTTGAACACATCTGCTCTCCTCTTTAGAAATCATCTTGAAAGGTTCTTGCAGGCTAGTGTTAGAATGGCTTTTTGCTCATCTCAGGTTAATATTCACTATCTTGTGCTTTGCCTTAAGAGTTATGTATAGGTTTCTCAGTTCCCAAGGGGGTCTGACTTGGGCAGAGGAGACAGCAAAACAGAAGACAGGGAAAGAGGGAGGCAAGAGAGAGGGAAAGAGGGAGAGGGGAGAGAGAAAAGAGAAAGAATGGGGAGATGAGGAAGAAAGAAGGGACAGAGAGCCCTGGCCAGGTGGTTGAGTCGGCTGGAGCATCAGCTCATGGACCAAAATGTTACGGGTTCAATCCCCAGTCGGGGCACATCCCTAGATTGTGGGTTCGATGCCCAGTCAGGAATGTAGAGGAGGCAACCAATCAATGTCTCTCTCTCTTTTTTCTCTCTCTGATATCAATAAACATATCCTTGGGTAAGGATTTAAAAATGAAAAGGGGTGGGCAGAGAGAAAGGGGAGAGGGAAGAGAAAGGGAAGGAGAGAAGGGGGAGGAGAGAGAACGAGGTCATGGTGGGTGGGGAGATGGGAAGACTGGGGAGTGCGAGAAGGGCAGGGCCTCTTTGCTGAAGAACAGTCATCTGGACAGCTCCAGCTTTATCAAAACAAAATCTCTCAAGTAAACCAAGTATCCCACTGCGAATAAATGGCAAATGATCAACAGGCTAAATAAGTTCCTTCTGAATGTGGAACTCTGGGAGCTGGAGGTTGGATTTATTCCCCTCCTGGAGGCAATTTTCACACACACCACTTAAATCACTGCTTACTGAAGCCGTTTATTTAATTATTTAGCATGGTGACTGCGGGCCAGACGTTCTATAAGCACCGCTGACAATGCACTCACACGCCAGAACAGCATGTTTACGAACTGTTCCTTCCAACCCTGAGCTCTCCACTGGCAGTAGATGGTCCAAGTCGCCCCTGGGCCGAGGGTCCTCAGACACCCATGCGCAGGGCTCCTGCAGGGTGGACAGCAGGCCTGGGCACCAGGGCACCTGTCTCCCTGTGCATTAGCGGGGCTGCAGATGTTTCACTCACAGTAATGTGTCAGGGCATTTGGGCAACTGGCTTCTCAGAACGTCCATCTGCATACTTTCCTCTCAGCCCGGAAGCCAAACAAATGGCTTTTACTGTCTGGAAGTATAGCAGTGCCATTGGACACACACCCCTTGTCCTTTCCACTGTGGGGTGTGTGCTGGCTCCTGTTTACTGGTGCTCGTAACACACACTGAGGGGCGCTGGTTGCACCACAGCCACGAGGCCCTTGTTTATCATTGTGATAAGCATTGCCATGACCAACCAACCCTTGTTTAAATTTCAGGAATACGCAGCTTGAAACCCAGTGGGTGCTTTCCACAGCTATCAGGAGCCAACCTGCTGTATTAAAAGGAACCACGCAAACATATTCAGTGGGGTACATCTGCATCTTGCAATCGAGTTAGGCTTGAAGTCAGCACGTACGGCAAACATCATTGGATTCACACTTCCATTAAAAATCCCTTTTACACCCCATAAAGTGTGGCGCGAGTGGTTTTGTGGACATCGTGCTCTCTCTTGGTTAATCCAACACAGTCAGCTTTTCCTCCAGCCTCGGAGCAGAGAGCTTCTCCGTGGCTGGGCACCAGCGGAAGCAGCTGGCTCGTGTTTAGGGGCAGAGCTGCATGAAAAATAGTTTATTCCCCCTCGAACAAGTATCACTGGGCTTGCATAAGTTAAACGTGCATCTGTGAAGACACTCTGCACTTCAGTGGGATCGTGAAACGCGGGCTCCCTCCTCCTTCTCCCCACCGTAAAATGTGCCAGCTGATATTTCTTCCTTTCCTTCGCATGGCGTTACATTCAAGGTTTGGTCCTACATTTTCTGAGTGCACAGCACGGACCGGGCACTGGTGAATTTTTCCTTCTCTTACCTGTTATCAGCTGAGTCAGCACTTTAGTCTGGTCATTGAGAATGTTCACGGTCACATTTCTGGCTGATTTGAAGTACAGGGCGTTACCCTGGAACAAGAAAATAAGAGAGACACATGAAAATGACAGCAGATTTAGAAATGAAAAACTGATGTTAGGCAAGTTCTAATTGATGTCTTTATTTAAAAACTGCAAGTAGGTCACGGTCCCCATGTATGGGATAACTAATTGGCATTCATCCAGAATGGATTTCCTCCCCCAAAATACACAGATACATACTTAACACAGATTTCCCTAAACTCACACACACACACACACACACACACACACACACACACACCCCTGAATCAGAGATAACCAAGCTACATAGAGCCCTTTAATGTTAGCATCGCATGGAATGATCAGGCGTGACCAATAACCTCCCAATCTCACCTTTCCTAGTTTGTAATTTGTTCAAAGGAATGCAGAGCCCTTGCCGGACAGCAGAAACCTTGTGTAAGGTAGCCGATGCCCGCCCCTGCGGCAAGTCCACCAGCTGCGAGGGCCCAGTGCCTTGAGTGAGACGGGACTCTCCCAGTGCAGCTGTTCGCCCCCAGGTGCACAATGCTGGGAGACCTGGCCTTTTCCTACAAGCCTCTGCCTTCCTTTCTTCCCTGTTCTGGTTTCCAGATCTCTTTTCCTTCAGGCATTCTGTGCCTTCACCACATGTCCCCTTTATCAAAAAGGCCACCTGATCTCTTCTTCCCACTGTGGCAGATCTTTCTGAGAAGGACTCAGAGCAGGGGCTGGCATACCTCTTCTGCACTGGTCCGACAGGAAGCAGTCTGGGCTTTGTGGGAGGTGCAGTCTCCGTGGTAACTACTCAGCTACTGATGGCTGTTTTGTATCAAAGCAGCCATAGACAGTACACAGACAAATGGGTATGGCTGCATTCCCATGACACTTTATTCATAAACAATGACATTTGAAAATGTAGATTTAATGTACTCTTCCATGTCATAAAGTATTCTGCCCCACCCACTCATTTAAAAATGTAAAAATGATTCCACCTGAAAACGGGCAGAGGGTGGGCATAAGCCTACAGGGCGTAGTCCGCCACCCTCCGGGCAGTCCTCCCCTTCCTGAGCACATGAAAGGCAAAAGCTAAAGGATGAGCAACAGGAATGTGGGCAGTTATTCCCCTCTCCCTAAACCTTTGTCACCACGTGGCACATATCTGCCTGAAGATCAGCAACCCCATATCCACTGAGGCCCACACACAGAAGAGGCATCATCCTAAGATTCATCTTTACTTGTGAAGTATTATGTCCTGATGAGGACAATGAGAGGGCCACACTTCACACCAGGCAGGGAACAGCAGGGTGATCAGAGAGCTACAGACACAGTGCCAGGGACTTCCCTGGACGGTGTGATGGTTCCTAGCACAGAGCTGTGGGGTGGGAAGCAAAGTGGATGTTAATGCTTGAGCTGAGCTTTGAAAAGAACACAGATACAGCTTCATTGTGATGTACTGAAAGAGGGAGGTTGTGGAGATAGGGTAGCTGTGGGCTGACTGTCTAATGTCTTTTCCTTCTTGAACTGGCAGGTGTAGGACCGGATGAGTGAGCCCAGCCTCGTGCCTGCATAGGGTGGGGCTGTCGGGACAGGCAGCCAATGCCATAGCCCGAGGTGGTTTCCACTGGTGAGTGAGGGGATGGGTATCCAATGCCAAGGCATTTTCCTTAGATAAATGGTCTAGAGTTATAGTCTCTCTCATCTGAGGTCGACTGCTACAAACCAACCAACGTTTGTATGATAACCAATGCCTGAGATGCACTCAGGCCCTGAATCACCTGCTGACCTTGGTGAGAGCTGCTGACCCAGTACTGGGGGAAGAAGATAACCTCGGCCATGTCAGTGATATATTCTCTAATTCCCGGCTTCACTAATCCCCCACGACAGTTTCAAGGAGACGTTTTGCCTGATGAAAAAAGTTTTTTTTTGAATTAGGTCAGAGAAGAAGAAATGCATTAAATCTAAGATTGACTTAGGTTTTCTTCTGTCCATTAGGAAACAACAGCGAGCCAGCTATCATTTCTCTGGCATTGCTTCTGGCCATGCTTAAAAGATGTACTTACAACTTAAAATTACTTTAAGAAATGTGAGAATTCAGAGCTTGGAACCTGGACAGGAGGTTCCATGTTTCTAGCAGTGAACGCTCTAACATTCCTCTGTGCAGGCTCAGCGAGCTGACGCCGCAGAGGGGAGAGCAGCCTGGAGGCAGAGACCCAGGTCAGCCCCATTGCCGCTGACCAGCGTGTGGCCTTGAGAGAACCACTTCGCTGTTTTGCAGCTCGTTGTATGCACTCGCCACCGTCCACACACTCACGGCTCACACAGCTGAGCACTCACTCTGCCCCAGTGTGCAGGAGAAACCTGGACTCGGCCCAGCTCCTCTCCAGCTTCTACCCCTTCCTAGCTGGGCAGCTTTAGGCACGTCACTTAATCGTGCCAAGCTTCAGTTTCTTGATATGTAGGATGGTGCAAAGAGTAATTTTATTAAACTATCAAAATATAAACATGGTTACAATGATTAAATTCTATGTGTAATAATGCACACGGTTCAGTGAGTGCCAGGTACACGGTAAGTCCTCTGAAGGTGTGATGGTAAGGGGACAGGAGGAAAGGGGGGTGTAGTGACAGAGATGGGGGAGGGGAAGAGGGGGAAGGACAGAGGGGGAGAAATGAGGAGACCCTCCTTCACACCACCTACCCTCACAACCCATCTGTGC
>PVIA01016645.1:0-18103 GCA_004024845.1 Tonatia bakeri | reverse complement strand
GGGGCAGAGAGTTCTGAGGTGACTCCGAGTTACATGGGTCTTAAGATCGCTGTCCTGGCTGGTAAGAGGTCTGAAGGCTGTATTCCAGAGTCCTTATTGTTTTCAGTATTTGTATGATTAAACTAGGGCTGTCGTAACAAAATGTTATAGACTGGAAAGGTAAAACAAAAGGAATTTATTTATCTCACATTTATTGAAGCTAGAAATTCAAGATCAGCATGCCAGATGTTCAGTTTCCTCTGAGCCCTCTGCCCTTGGCTTGTAGACAGCCTCCTCCAAGCTGGGCCCTCCCGCAGCCTTCCCTCCATGTGCGCATGCGTCTTCAGTGTCTGTCTGTCTATCTCCAGACTTCCCTCCTCTAGTCAGGGTGTCTCAGGCCCCCCCCCAATGTCCTCACTTTAATCAGCTCTTTAAAAGCTCTGTCAAATATAATGAATTTGGGGGCACACAACTCAGCCCATACAGTAAGCCAGCTGTGAAGTGAGAAGAGCATGGAAATGGTGAGGAAATCATGGATGGGAGAGAAGGTTTGAAGGAAAATTTGGAGATGTGTTCACATTGAATGAAGGATTAGAAAATTAACTTAGAAAAAGTTAACCTTACCTCAACTGCCCCACATGTTGAAATGATGATAAGAAAATAAGGAGAGTAGAAAATAAATTTAAACATTTTCCTATTTTTAAGTTTTTACTTTGGTGTTACAGAAACAAGTTTTGCCTGAACTAAGCAAAAAGAAAATACATCGAAAGGCTGTGCATTTGTGGACTAAGTTCAGAATCAGGGAAGGAACAGGAAGACTGGACAGAAGCCGGAACCTGAGTCCAGCTCCGTTCAGGTTGAAGGGAGTAGAGCCGCCAACACTGAGAACATCTCGCGCCACAACCTCGCAGCATAAGACGCACAGTGGTGTCTCAGTACTCCTTAATTCATCCAGGAACTCTTGACAATTCCACAACCGACGGGTACCGAGTGAATTTTTCAAGCAATGAGTGATAAAACGTTTTCTCTTATGGGTGGTATCGTGACTCATACAAGTTCTAGCAAGAGGGCAGGTGCCGAGCGAGCAAGCACCAAGTGCTGAAACATGTTTTTCTCATCAAAATCTGACGAGTACAGGATTTGACAAGTTCTGAAGCCAACAAGTAGTGAGGTATGACTGTATCTGAAAAAATACACTTGAAGACATTGAGTATTATTGGAAACTAAAGATTTCATAATGATGAAAAGGTCACTATATCAGGAAGGTTATATTATAACTGTGTCCAAACTTAATAATACAGCTTTAAAACACATGAAACAACCTTGAATAAAAGACATTTATGGTCAGAGATTTTAACATTTCTCTCTCAGTACCTGAAAGAGCAATGGAACACAGGAAAATATAGTAATCAGAAAGGATGTAGGTGTCTGAAAAACATTTTCACCTTGACCTACATAACATAAAACAATATACTTGACGACTGTAGAATATGCAGTATTTTCAAAGGTATATGACATGGCACGTTTGCAAAAACAGACCATATGAGAAGCCATAAAATCGTCTCAGTAAATAAATTTCAAGTGACTGAAATCTTATAGAGTATGCTCTGTGCCCACAACAAAATTGAATAAGAAATGAACATTAAAGTATCTAGCTGAGCTTCTAAATGCTGGAAATTAATGTATTTCTAACTGTATTCCCATTGATCAAGAATAAATCACAATGGAAATTAGAAAATATTTTACACTAAAGGATAATGCATATACAACAGTAAAATTTGTTGGGTACCAGTTAATGCAGAACTTAGAGGGAAATTTATAACTTTAAATATTAAAAGGAAGAAATGTTTAATATTAAGTTTCTACCTTAAGAAATTTTTTCCAGGGAAATACTAAAGACAGCAGGAACCAATGGTACAAATAGAAAGGATACAGACAATAGAGGAAACAAAAAAATCAAAAGTTTCTTTGAAAAGAATAAAATTGATATACTATTAGCAAGATGAGAGGGAGGGAGGAGGGGAAGAGAAATTGCCAATACGATGAGTGATAAATGCAACAGGGACTGTCTCTTTAGAACCTAGACATAAAGAGATAAATTACAAACATTTTTATGCCATTAAATTTAACAAATGAAATGAAGTAGACAAATTCTTTGAAATACACAACTTGCCAGAACTGTGAGAGGAAATAGAAAATTTTAATAGCCCACTATCACAATCAATTTGTATATCAAAAACCTCACCACAAGAAAAGTGCATTGCCCAAAGAGTTTCACTCACCAATCAAATTTATAAGAGATATACTAATCTTATGCTAACTAAGAAAAAAGGAAGAGGAAGAAGACTTCCCATCTGATTTTTGAGGCCAACAATATCCTCATATAAAACCGGGCAAAAACATTAGAAAAACTAAATGTACACATCATTTAGAACTTAGGCTTAAAAATACAAAGTATTAGCAAATTGAATCTATCAGTTTAAATAGGATAATATATCATGAGCAAGTGGGGTTTATCCCAGTAATGCAAGATGAATATATCATTTCAAAATTACTCAATATAATTCACCATATTCACAAAATAAAGTAGAAAAAGTACATTTGACAAAAGTTAGCACTGATTTATGAGAAAAGCTCTGGGCGAACTAGGAATAGGGATTGATGAAACTTCCTCAATTGGATCAAAGACATTTACAAATATATTTACTAAAAAGCCAATATCATTTTTAATGGTGAAGTAATGAATATTTTCCCTGTAAGATCAGAAATAACACAAGGATACCTGTTCTCACAACTTCTATTCAGCATTGTGTTAGAGATCCTAGCCAGTTTAATAAGATAAATGACAGGCATAAAGGAAGAAATGAAACTCATAATTTGCAGATATTATAATTTACATTTAAAAAATTCTAAGGAATCAAACAGCAACAATCCTACTAAAACATACATTAGTTAAACAATGTCTCAGGATACAGAAATCAATAACTTAAAAAAAGTTTAAGTAACATTATTTACAGCAGCATGAAAGTACAAAATAGAGATGAATTTAAGGGAAAATTTGCAAGTTCTTACAAAAAAGATATATGACAGTTCACTCAAAACTACAAAGGTTTACTGAAAGAAGATGCAAATAAATGAAGTAGTATACCACATTCATAAATGAGAGGAACTATCGTAGATATTGGTTGTCATGGAATTGACCTACAAAGTCAACTTAAGAACAACAACAAAAAAAAAACCCTTATTCCTGTGAAGCTGACAAAAGATGAAGCTCATGTGTGCAGTTGCTTCTTCAAGACTGAAGTTATTGGTGACATAGGTAAACACAGCTCACCTCCTCACAAAACACAACAAAATTACAACTAAACTATAGAACAACCATCACTCAGAACCATCAGTAATCAAGTTGGATGGAAGTCTGACAACTACGATAAGAAACCACATCAATCCAGATCGGTAGGGGGGCACAGATACATCCACATGTGGTGGATAAAAATTTGGGAGGGATGTCTCAGGAGTGAGGAGTCCCAGCCCCATACCAGGTCACCCAGCCCAGGGTTCCAATGCCAGGAAGATAAGTCCCTATACCTTCTGGCTGCAAAACCAGCAGGGACTGAGGCAGTGGAAGAAACTTCTGGAGTCCCCCCAAGTAGTTTCCCTTAAAGAACCCACACACAGACACTCAGACTTACTCCCTCTGAGCTCCAGCACCAGGGCAGCAGCTTGAAAGTCACCAGTGGGCCATTCAGGGGCCATTCATTTGGCCCCTGGCAAAACACAGGTGGGGGCCGATCTTAGCTTGCACTACCCAGGAAACCCCAGAGCCTGCACATGCAGTGGACAGCTATAGTGCACATCAGAGCACCACCACCCTGCCTCTGCACAGCTGATCCTCCATGAAGGACAGAACAGGGGTTCATGGTCAGTAGTCATAGCCAGTCCTTGCAGATGACTGGCCTGGGTAAATCCCTTCCATTGATCTTCCAACAGCAATCAAGTCTCAACTATAAGAGGAGGGTGTATTCATCCCACATAAAGGATGCACCTTAAGTACCCAGCTTGGCTGTTAGGAGAGGCTGTACCACTGAAATCTACAGGACACCTACTACATTAGGCCTCACTACCAAGGCAGGGAGCCATAGTAGCTCTATGTAATACATGGAAACAAACAGAGGCTGCCAAACTGAGGAGACAAACAAACATGGCCCAAATGAAAGGACAGATAAAAGCCCCAGAAAAAGAACTAAACAAAATGGAGATAAGCAATCTATCAGATGCAGAGTTCAAAACACAGATATAAGGATGCTCAAGGAAATTAATGATGACCTCAACAACATAAAAAAAGATCCAATCAGAAATGAAGGATACACTACTTGAAATAAAGAACAATTTATAGGAAATCAACACTAGAGTGGATGAAGCCAAGAATCGAATCAACAATTTGGAGCAGAAGGAAGAAATAAACATTCAACCAGAACAGAATGAAGAAACAAGAATTCAAATAAATGAGGAGAGGATTAGGAACCTCTGGGACAACTTTAAACATTCCAACATCTGCATCATAGGGGTGCTGGTAGGAGAAAGGAAGAGCAAGAAATTGAAAACTTATTTGAAAAAGTAATGAAGGAGAACTTCCCCTTTCCCTCCCCAACACAGTGAAGGAAATAGACTTCCAGGAAGTTCAGGAAGCTCAGAGTCACAAACAAGATGGACCCAAGGAGGAACACACCAAGACACATCATAATTACATTAACCAAGGTGAAAGATAAGGAGAGAATCTTAAAAGCAGCAAGAGAAAAGGAGACAGTTACCTACAAAGGAGTTCCCATAAGATTATCAGCTGATTTCTCAAAAGAAACCTTATAGGCAAGAAGGGGCTGGAAAGAAGTATTCCAAGTCATGAAAGTCAAGGACCTATGTCCAAGATTGCTGTGTCCAGCAAAGCTATCACTTAGAATGGAAAGGCAGATAAAGTGCTTCCCACATAAGGTCAAGTTCAAGGAGTTCATCATCACCAAACCCTTATTATATGAAATGTTAAAGGGACTTATCTAAGAAGATCAAAAACTGTGAATAGTAAAATGACAGCAAATTCACAGCTATTTACAAATGAGTTTAAAAAAACAAAAACAAAGCAAACAACTAGAACAGGAACAGAACCACAGAAATGGAGACCACATGGAGGGTTATCAGTGGGGAGGGGGAGGGAGGAGATGGGGGGGAAAGGTACAGGGAATAAGAAGCATAACTGGTAGGTACAAAATAGACGGGGAGGTTAAGAATAGTATAGGAAATGGAGAAGCTAAAGAACTTATAAGTATGACACATGGACATGAACTAAAGGGGGGGGAAAATGTGGGTGGGACAGGGTGTACAGGGTGGAGGGGAGTGAAGGGGGAAAATGGGAAAACTGTAATAGCATAATCAATAAAATAAAGAACAAACTGACAGTGACCAGAGGAGAGGGGGAAGGGTGGTAATGGGGGAAAGAAAAGGAAGATGCAAGATGCAAGCAAAGGAACATGAATAGAAGACTCTTGGGCATGGACAGTGGAGGGGATTGACTGTGGGAATGGGTGGGGATGGGGCAGGGGAGAGCAATGGGGTAAAAGGCAGGACAACTGTAATTGAACAATAAAAAAAGTAATAAAATTTTAAAAAAAGGTCAAAAGTATGAAGAATAAAATGGCAATAATTACATACCTATAAGCAATTGAATCTAAAAACTAAGCAAATAAGAACAGAGATAGAATCATGGATACTGAGAGTGTTTTGATGGTTCCCACATGGGAGGGGTGTTCTGGGAAAATGGATGAAGAGGGGAGGGGAGTAAGAAATACAAATAGGCAGTTACAGAATAGCCGTGGGGATGTACAGCATAGGAAATGGAGCAGCCAAAGAACTTATATGCATGACCCACTGTCATGAACAATGGTGTGGGGATTGCCTGAGGGAGTGAGGAGTGCTGGGTGGAACAGGGCCAAGGGGGAAACACTGGGACAACTGTAATAGGATGATTAATAAAATATAACTTAAAAAAATCAATTACCTTCAGCACAAAAATAACTGAGTTCTGGGCTTACCTCTTTGAATTCTCTCTTTTAGCTTTTGGCCCCATAGTTCCTCCTCTTATTGTAAATTGTTATATAATTTAAGATGTTTTCTTGGTTTCATGTGTTATCCAGTTTTTAATTTGCCTTTAGTAAGAGTCTACTTTCTAGTTCCATTAGTAGAACATAACTCTACCATCTAATTTTTCTATCAGTCAGTTAGATAAAAATTATTGCATGACAGACACTTCTGGGCACTGTGTGTATAGTGACAGGCAAGACAAAGGACTTGAACTTAAAAAGTTAACATATTAATAGGGGATTATTCATTTTTCTATTCAAACTGATTTGGAAGCAATGGTTGTGAAATGCATGAACTTTAAGCAGATGTCAGTTTCTGTCTTCTGGCAGCTTCCATGGGGGGCTAGAACCTCACACAATAGACTTTTAAACTTCAGTACCATGCCAAACTGGTGGACCATGATAAAATCTGTACAAAGTCTGGGTTAGGGCAAGAAATAGGGGGGAAGAACCTGAGATGGCAGGTGAGGGGCTGACATTTTAAAGTTGACTAGGATCTTCAGCAAAGACTGAAGAAGCGACATGTGAGGCATCTGTGTTTTTGTGTTTTCTATCCCACAGATACTGAGAACATAAGCCTTGAAAAGAGAAAAAGTAAGAAACAAGCTTTAAAAAATGCCTCTATAGAGCCACCCTCCCGAGTTGCAGAAATACCTTGGACTGTAAAACCCCTCTACCCAGCCTTATCCAAGAGTGTACGACCTACCCAGTTTTCCGCAGTCCCCGAGGAGAAAGAGAACAAACCGGAGCCAGTCAAGAAAACCATCAAACACCACTGATGCCTGCAAGGATGACGCTAGACAGCTGATACCCTTTAAGGATTCTGATTCCATCCAAACCCCCACCTGGGAGGCCACCAGGAAGGCAGCCCTCCAAATGGCATTGCCTTGAAGGTGAATGAATGAACAATTTCCTCCATAGAGGTCCCTCATTCTGAAATACAACCCAAAAGGACCTCCATTATTGAATCCTCCCAGGAATCATCTCATATTTTCTACCACAACCATCATGTCCTTCTCCTCTGGGCTGTCTGCAAAGAAGAATTAACCCCATCTTGCCACCTTCTGCTTCCTTTCTGCGCTAGTTTAGTGACAGTCGGAATGGGTCAAGAAAGGAGTACAGAAAAGCCACTAAAACTCCGGGATAATATTCTGGTCGAGCCGCTTTATAAAGGCTGCAGTTCCGGCGTGCAGGCGAGGGAAAACAGCTGTCGTGGTCTTGCAACTGGAGCTCGTTGTTCTCTGGGTGATGCAGGGCCTGTCTCCTCCTAACCCCTCACAGTACCCGCTGCTAACGGGGCGGCCAGGGTGAACGTCAGCAAGTAAATAAAGGCAACCTTTCACGAATGCAGAAGGTAAATGGTGTGTTCTTTGGGGCCCTCATGGTCACTTAGGATGGCAAAGACAAGAGCATGAGTATGAAACCAATGCTATCCTGAGTCAGAAAATAAGTGGCATGGGCATGAGTCAGAGGCAAAGATCTCACCCCACGCACATGTTCTGTGATCTAGTTTACTGTGGGATGCATCCCTATAGCTTACTGATGGCTAATTCCCCACTGGGAATGTGCCATAATCCCGAGCCCACACAGTGATCTTTGGCCTTGAAGGGAAACTAAAGCCCAAACAAGCCTCTGGAGCCCCTTCTGCTGGTAGAGCAGTGGTGGAAGCAGTGAACTGAGTTCCAGGAGGCGACCACCACCTATTTACACTTCGTCTCTGGGCCTCAGTGTCTCCATCAATGTATGTGATGGTGCGGGAGGGCAGACCACTGTGGCGCCTTCCTCCTGGCTCCGAGTTATCCTGGGCTGACTGAGGAGTCATGTAACCACTGGGGACACGGGGCGGTCTCAGACAGACAGTGGGGCTGCCTGGTTTGGGGCCTCCATGCCCACCACCAGCCCCGCCCCTCCCCTCCCACAGACAGCTGGGGAGAACAGGACTAGTCCCCTGTGGGGTGGCTGGGCACCTAGGTGGTGGGTGAGCCCAGACATGTGGGGATGTGAAGGCGAGCAGGGCTTGGCTCTGCTGAGCATCAGGGGGACCCTGAGGCAGGTGACAAGCATGTTCACTTCAAGGGGGTTCTCCACTGTCACTTCTCTAGGCACTCATCCCAGCCACCACCCCAAATCATACCTTCCCTGTTTGAAGCCCCCTCCCCAGACCTGCCCAGATCACAGCCCAAGTTGGTTGTTCCATCCTAGTGACCAGGTAATGTTTTATAGGCACCCATTGGATTTAAACCAAGGCAACATTTTTCTTGGGGTTCTTGGAGGTTTCCTGATGAGCCAGGGAGGTTTCTGACAGGTGCCAGTTGAACAGCTGCCAGGTCCAGACCCTGTGGCATCAGTGCTGGCAGCTCCTGCAGGGAGGCCAGACTGGCTCTGCCTTTCCGCAGGCCCAGACAAAGGCCCAGAGCAGCCAAGGCCACACAGCAGATAAGGAGCAAAGGCAGACTGACCCAAGATCTGCAGTTCAATCCCACATAGCAGCAAGAAACGAGATCCTCCCCACAGGGTGAGCTGATGCTTTGGGGGCACAGAAGAGAGATGGCGTAATTCCCTTTGGAGCAGTGGGAGGGGGATTGGGGGGAAGTTCTTTGCTCTAACCCTGGAGGGCACTGGAGGGGTGGGGGAAGCATGCACATAGGTGTGGAAACCTGAAAGTGCAGGACGTGTTGGGTAACTTTACCCTTTTCCCTATTCTACCTTCACTGTGCGCTCTTTTCTGGTCTGGATGGAAGAGAGATGGCTAAGTTGCTTGCTTTGCATTTTCTGGCTAATTCATTTATATAGTAGTTGTCAAGTTCCTAGGTACAGGGGCCGTAGGATCTGGGCGTCATCCTGCCCTGCCACCTTCTCCCACATACATAGCCACTTAACTTATCCCTCAATTTAAGTGTGTGCTTATTTTCAACATTGTGAATTTTCAACCATAATTCTTATAAGATATTTGTAAATAAATAGGCATCCAGCCCAGTTTTCTACATGTGATAAAGAGGACTTTTAAAATGAAAGATTAACAAGTTGGAATTGTTTCTGCTGACAAACTACTAAGATAATAAGATTCCTGGCCAATAGGCATCATCAAAATGTGAAACTTTTATACCTCAAAGGACAAATGATAATCCACAAAATTGGAGATAACTGTCCCAAATATATAAAGAGCTATTCCAACTGAACAACAACAAGACAACCCAATTAAAACTGGACAAAGGGTTTGAATAGACATCTCTCCAAAGAAGATACAGAAGTGGTTAATAAGCCCATGAAAAACTCTCACAGTCATTAGCCTTCAGGGAAATAAAAACCAGAACTACAATGAGGTATCATTTCACATCCCCTAGGATGACTTTAATAAAAATAAAGGTAATAACATGTATTCACAAAAACGTAGAGACATTAGAACTTTCTTCCCCTCCTGGTGGGAATGTGAAAGGGTGTGGCCACTGTGGAGAAGTCTGGCAGCTCCTCAAAAAGTGAAACACAGCGTTGCCATGTGTCCCATAAATGAAAATAGGTGTCCAAACAAAAACTTGTACATTGATGTTTTTTAGCAGTATTATTCATAATAGTCGAGAAGTGAAGCAACACAAATATTCATCATCTGATGAATAGATAGATAAAATGTGGTTTATACCCATACAGAGCAATATGACGTGCTAACAAGAGGTGAAGTCCTGATCCATGCTATGATGTGGGTGAAAGAAGGCAGTCACAAGGGGCCACATTGTGTGATTCTCTTTATATGAAATTTCCAGAATGGGCAAATCCATAGACAAAAAGGGTAATGGTTATCTGGGGCTGTGTGTGGGGCATGGTAGACAGGATTAAGGGGTTATGGCTAAGAGTTATGGGGTTTCTTTTGTGTGTGATGAAGATGTCAAAAAAACTGATTGTGGAGATGGTTGCACAGCTTTCTCAATATACTAAAAGCCACTGACTTGTACCCTACATGGGTGAATTGTATGATATATGAATTATTTCTCAGTAAATCTCTTTTTTAAAAAAAGAAGATGGTTGACTCAGCCAAGATGGAGACATAGGTAACCACACTTCGCCTCCATGCACAACTACAGCAAAAATTACAACTAGAATATAAAACAAATATCACCCAGATTCACAGAAAATCAAGACTTATGGAAGTCCAACAACCAAGGACTTAAAGAAGCCACATTCATTCAGATGGGTAGGAGAGGTGGGGACACAGAGGTGCAAAGAGGTGGTGGAATGAGGGGTCCCACATTCATGTGTAGTAGAAAAAAATCAGGAGGGATGCCTCAGGAGCAAATGATCCCAGCCTCACACCAGACCACCCAGCCCAGGGTTCCAGCGCCAGGAAGATAAGTCTCATAACTTCTGGGTACAAAAACTAATCACACCTAGACACCTAGACTTAGACGTAGGACTTAGACACCTAGATTTAGTTCAACCTCTGACATTTATTTACTCTGTGATATTTTCCCCTCTTACCTATTTATTTCAATCCCAGTATCTTCATTTGTAAAGTGGCAATAATTATAATACCCATTCACCCCATAACATCAGTAGACTTTTGTTATTTGACACAGTGAGTGTAAAAGCATTTTCTAAATAGTAAGACCCCATAGAGGTGTGAAGAGTTCTGTCTTTTTTCTTTTTTTAAAACTAGAAACCACATTTATTGTTTTTATCTGATGCCCACAACTCATTTTTCAGAGGGGTAGTTTTGCCTCTCTAAAAAGATTTGGGAGGTAAGAAAAAAGAGTTCTCTGTGGGCTGTGGTGGTGACTGAGGTTGAGGTGGCGGTGGGGAGAATGTCTGTGGGCATTCCCTAACTCTGACCTCCAGCACAGATGGCTTCAGTGCATGCCTGGGAGAACGCATAAGTGATTGGAAGAAGCTGCCATCGAGGGCCTGTGATAGGTGGTGCTGAGCTGCAGAATTCCGTGTGGGAAAGCCTGCTTTCTGTGGTTAGGATCTGGAGCCTTTGGTTTATTCTAGTAAGTTCTGCAGCATTTTGTTTGGAATCTTTTTCTGGCTGCAGTTTTCAAAATATTTTCTTTTTCAATTACAGTTGACATACATTATTATATTAGTTTCAGGTGTACATCCCAGTGACTAGACACTACATAACTTAGTGATCATCCCTTTAAGTCTCACACCCATCTGACACCAAATATAGTTATGAGAGTATTATTGACTATATTCTCTATGCTGTACATCCCCATGGATATTCTGTTACTACCTATTTGTGCTTTTTTAAAATTGATTATGCTGTTACAGTTGTCCCATTTTCCCCCTTCACTCCCCTCCACCCTGCCCACCCCCTCCCACCCACATTCCCCCCCTTTAGTTCATGTCCATGTGTCATAAGTTCTTTAGCTTCTACATATCCCATACTATTCTTGCCCTCCCCCTGTCTATTTTCTACCTATTGTCTATGCTACTTATTCTCTATATCTTTTCCCCCTCTCTTCTCCTCCCACTTCCCTATTGCTAACCCTCCATGTGATCTCCATTTCTGTGGTTCTGTTCCTGTTCTAGTTGTTTGCTTAGTTTGCTTTTGTTTTAGGTATGGTTGTTACTAACTGTGAATTTGAAGTCTTTTTTTACTGTTCATATTTTTAATCTTCATTTTCTTAGGTAAGTCCCTTTAACATTTCATATAATAAGTGCTTGGTGATGATGAACTCCTTTAACTTGGCCTTATCTGAGAACTACTTTATCTGCCCTTCCATTCTAAATGAAAGCTTTGCTGGATAGAGCAATCTGGGATGTAGGTCCTTGCCTTTCATGACTTGGAATACTTCTTTCCAGCCCCTTCTTGCCTGCAAGGTCTCTTTTGAGAAATCAGCTGACATTCTGATGGGAACTCCTTTGTAGGTTACTGTCCCCTTATTTCTTGCTGCTTCTAGGATTCTCTCCTTCATTTTAATCTTGGCTAATGTAATGATGATGTGCCTTGGTGTGTTCCTCCTTGGGTCCAACCTCTTTGGGACTCTCTGAGCTTCCTGGACTTCCTGGAAGTCTATTTCCCTTACCAGATTGGGGAAGTTCTCCTTTATTATTTGTTCAAATAACTTTTCCACTTGTTGTTTTTCCTCTTCCCCTTCTGGTACCCCTATAATGTTGGAATTATACATTATATATATGTTGGATGTTGGAATGTTTAAAGATGTCCTGGAGGTCCCTAAGCCTCTCCTCAGTTTTTTGAATTCTTGTTTCTTCCTTCTTTTCTGTTTGGTTGTTCCTTTCTTCCTTCTGGTCCACTCCATTGATTTGAGTCCCAGTTTTCTTCCCCTCACTATTGGTTCCCTGTGTGTTTTCCTTCATTTCTCTTATTGTAGCCTGCATTTGCTCATCTAATTTATGACTAAAGTCAACCAATTCTGTGAGCATCCTGATCACCAGTGCTTTGAACTGTGCATCTGATAGGTTGGCTATCTCTTGGTCACTTAAGAAAATTGGTTCTGGGGATTTCAATTCTGTTTGAGCCATCTTTTTTATTTTTTATTTTCCTTTGGTCTGGTTGCAGGTGTTACGTATGGGCGGCGGAGCCTTAGGTGTTCACCATGGCGGGGCACTCCAGTCACAGGGTTGTGACTTTGTATGTGGGGACAGGGTCTGAGAGGGAACAATGGCACCTGCTCCGCTCTCTATAGGACTTCAGTCCCCTTTGCCACCTCCCACAAGCAAATTGGGCCCTTCTGGCTCTGGCTCCCAGGTGGGTGGGCTTGTGCACTTTCTCGGACTCTGTGGGTTTCCCCGAGGAGCCTCCCGTGAGGCTGAGAGAGTCTCCCGGCCTCAGCTCCCATAGGTGTTGTCAGTGGGTGCTCTTAGACTTTGTTTCCCTATGCTGGGTCCCTGGGTTGCGCGGTCTGTGTCACTGCCCATTTCGCTTAGTTTGCGCGCGAACATGTGGCTGCGACACACTGGGTCTGCTCGTTGCATCCTGCACCCAGGGTCTGCCACCGGTCCGCCAACTGCCATCTGCACCCTGCATGCCCGCACCCGCCAGCCACTGCTCTTTCCTGCCAGGACCCCTCGACCCCTCTCTGTAGGCCTCCGACTCAGCCCCTCCTTACCGGTCTGGATGTATGATAGTCAGATTTCCATTCGGTTCATTTCTCTCTGTTCTGGTTGTTTCTTGTTTCTCAATTTTTGTTGTCCTTAGTTTTGGTTGCGCGAGGAGGCACAGTGCAACTACCTGTGCCTCCATCTTGGCCGCCTATTTGTATTTCTTAATCCCTTAACCTTTTTCACTCATCCTCCCACCCCTTCCAATCTGGCAACCATAAAATGTTCCCTGTATCTATGAGTATATATATATATATATATATATATTAGTGTTCATATTTTTTATCTTTTTCCCTTAAAGAAGACCCTTTAACATTTCATATAATACTTAATACTAGCTTGATGATGATGAACTGCTTTAGCTTTTTCTTGTCTGGAAAACACTTTATCTGTCCTTTGATTCTAAATGACAACTTTGCTGAGGAGAGTAATCTTGGTTGTATGTCCCTGCTTTTCATCACTTTGAATATTTATTGCCAATCCCTTCTGGCCTGTAAAGTTTTTGTTGAGAAATCAGCTGATGCTCTTCTGGGAACTCTCTTGCAGGTAACTAACTGCTTTTAAGATTCTCTGTTTGTCTTTAACCTTTTGCATTTTCATTAGGATGTGTCTTGGTGTGGGTCTCTTTAGGTTGATCTTGTTTGGGACTTGTATGTCTACTTCCTTCACTGAGCTAAGGGAAGTTTTCAGTTATTTTTTCAAATAGGTTTTCAATTTCTTGCTCTCTCTTTTCTCCTTCTGGCATCCCTATGACATGAATATTGGTATGCTTGACTTGTCCCAGAGGCTTCACACTACCTTCATTTGGGAGGTGGATTCTTTTTTCTTTTTGCTGTTCTCATTGGGTGTTTTTTGCTTCATTATATTCCAAACTATTGATTTGATTCTCAGCTTCATCCACTCTACTGTTGATTACCCTCAAATTGTTCTTTATTTCAATTAGTCCATCCTTTATCTCTGACTGGTCTTTTTTTCATGCTGTTGAGGTTCTCATGAAGTTCGTTAAGTTTCCTTATGATCAGTGTTTTAAACTCTGCGTTTAGTATATTGCTTGTCTCCATTTTGTTTAGTTCTTTTTCTGGGATTTTGTTCTGTTCTTTCATTTGGGCCATGTTTCTTTGTCTCATTTTGGCAGCCTCCCTGTCTTTGTTTCTATGTATTAGATGGAGTTGCTAATGTCTCCCAGGCTTGGAAGAATGGCTTTATATACTAGGTATTCTACAGGTTTCAGTGGCACTCACTCCCCATTCACCTGAGCTGGGCACACCAGGTGACCTCCCAGCCCCTAACGTGAGCTGTGTACACCCTCCTGTTGTAGTTGAGCCTTGCTTGCTATTGGCACATCAATGGGAGGGGTTTACCCCCAGGCCAGTCAGCTGCAAGGACTGGCTGTGACCACGGACCACTGACCTCCAACCACAGTGGAGGAGTAGCTGTGCAAGGGTCCACCCAACAGAGCAGGATTTGTATCCATATGAAGCTGCTTGAGGATAAACTGTTTGAAACCCTGGAACTTCTTGGTTTTTTTCCCCTGCCAAATACTAATATTTGTATTTAGTATCTCTTTCAGACTTGTAGCTCAGTATTTCTTCAGCATGGATGTATTAAAAGCAAGAATATTAATTTCCATGAAATTTCACATAAAAGGAGATCCATTACTTTTAATAAAAAGGACACTTGTTAAAACAGAAATACCATATACATTTAACAAAGATAGCATCCATGCTTTGGGCTTGACACACTGCTGCACAATTGACTAGTCTGGCATTGCACACCTGCGTGCTGCCCAGAAAGAGAAATTAGAGGGCCTGTGTTTGACAGTTGAGGTGACATGTATTCACAGGTTTCAAGTTTACCCTTTTCTTTGTGTCAGTTTTATAATTTTGCAGATATACAGAACTTATATTTAAAACAACACTTGAGCCCTGGCTGGTATAGCTCAGTGAGTTGAGCACGGGCTGCGAAGCAAGATTGTCTCCAGTTCGATTCCCAGTCAGGGCACATGCCTGGGTTGTGGGTCAGGTCCCCAGTGGGGGCCACGTGAGAAGAAACAACATTGATGTTTCTCTCCCTCTCTTCCTCCCTCCCTTACCTTCTCTCTAAAAATAAATAAATAAAATCTTTAAAAAATAAAACAACACTTGACCATTTACTTATTCTTCACTTCAAGTAGTGAGTAATGACGTTGCTCTTACAATAATGAGAAAGGTACAAAAAAGGTTGAAATAACTACCTAGACTTCAGGCTACATGGAAAGTTAGAAATTGGTGGCGTTTTTATATTATTACTAGCTTCCTCTTTTAAGATTTTATTTATTTATTTATTTATTTAGAGAGGGAGAAAAACATCAATGTGTGAAAGAAGCAACTAGGGACCTGCCCACAACCCAGGATATGCCACGGCTGGGAATTGAACCAGCAACCTTTCGGTTCATAGGCCTCCACTCTATCTACTGAGCCATACCAGCCAGGAGTATTGCTAGTTCATATTTTGCTGAGAAACCTTTCCTGTGCACAAAGGCCTAGGTGACCATGTACCAGTTACATATTTAAATAGAAAATCAAATGACATTTGTGTTTACATTCATGTTTATTAAAATATTTGATACAGGCTTTATGAACTAAGGCAGACTGCAAACTCTCTTATGCTGTCTTTAGCAGAATTCTCCATGAGAGGGTAGTGTAACAATGATTAGTGGAAAAACCTTTATCTCAGGGTGGCTTGCTCCTTACAGAAACTATTGGACTAAGAGTCCCTACTCTACAGAAGAAAGGTAAAGTTTTGAAGAAATGACAAGCAAACTTTCAGTTTACAGTTTTAGAAGAGTCTTTAAAAAATAATAACTGAGTTTTTCCAACACAATCTTATTTTAGTACATCAAGCTTTATGTTTAGGATCAGACAGGACCCACCAGATTTTGAACAGTATTCATTGCAAAAGAACAACTTAATTAACTGAATAATGAGTCTACAAAATTGAGTCAGTTCTTTTGGGACAAGAAAGCTGGGAGAAAATCTCTCCCAGATATCAATGGGAACCTGTGGTTTATCACTCCACACAATGTCCTCAAGTCTACTTTCATTACTGATTTTTCGTAGGCAAATTGGAAATCTCCCACAGAGATTAACTGTGTGTTCATTGAAGTAAGAATATTATAATTAGATTTACTTGATAAGCTCTTTGGTATGTCTTTTATATTCTGTTTTGCATGCTTTAGTTTTGTTTTTCTTGCTTCTGCTTAACAACCAGGAGTGTTAGGATCAAGCTTGTATTTGCTCAAACATGGAACCACCCCTCTAGGGTTTGTTTCATTCTCTATTGATAAGAGAAGAGGAAAAGACCTCTAAAGAAGTAAAATTGGAGTTTCAGAAAATCTTCATTATCACAAAAGATTGCTTAATCTTTTGATTGCTACCTGATCTCAGTGGGTGCCAACCAGGTTAGTACTGCTACATCAAGGGTTAAAATAGAGTCCCTAGGTGAAGTAGGTGAAGTTAGGAGGGAAAGGGTGAACATCTCAAGGATCAACCTACTTTTCTTCCTCTACACTATCACCATCCCCATCTAAGCAACCATTCTCCCATGAGATTTGTGTTAAATTCTACCGACTGGTTAGTGGGAGGTACACTCCAGAAAATTCAGCCAGGTTCAGAAAAAAATGCAGCCAACTGCATTCAGCTTCAGGGTTGATGGGTCTGCAGCTTCTAACTACTTAACCAACCAATTGTGCCAAGCATTGTCATGAGCACTGAGAGCAAGAGATGAGTTAGATATGGCCTCACCCTCAAATAGATTACAACTAGATGGGGGAAGCAGAAGTTAAAACATCAGGAAAACAAAGCAGGTAATTAAAATTGGAATGGTTAATATAGTAGTGAGATGTTTATTTGAAGGGTCATGTAAAACAGGAGGAGGAAGTACTTAACCCCGTCTGGTGGTGAGGAATAGGTGGTGAAAGGATTTAGCCAAGTGTAAGTGGGTGAGACTGGCAGTAGGGACAACATGAATAAAGGTACATAATGCTGTAGGGGAGAAGTACAACAGGTTTTGTTTGGCTGAAATTATAGTATGATTGGGATTGAAGAACAGTAGTGGGAAGATGAAGCTGGAAAGGCCGGATCCAATTTCAAGAGCTTAAACTTTTACCTAAAAGTGAATTTTAGACATGGTCAGATTTACATTAAAAAAATCCATAGTTGCTCTTTGAAAGGTCGATTTTGGGAAAGGTAAACTGGAAACAGTGAGATTCTTTGGGAGTCTACTGGAGCAACACTTTGAATCCGCACCATTATAGCAGCACTAGGCAGTTGATACCCACTAAGATGATGAGGGCTCTAGCGGGTATTAAAATGCAACAGGAGAATAACTAGAAGAAATGGATAGGAAGTATAATAAGCAGAATTTGTTCAGGGTTGGGGTGTTGCAAAGGAAGGGAGGAATTAAGAACGAGCCATTGGTTTCTGAATACACCATTTAGCGATTTGGAGCCATAGGAGACCGAGCAGATTTGAAGGGAAACATATTTAGTCCAGGTTAGGGTTTACTGAGTTTGAGGTGTACACAGCACGGCATTCAGATGAAGACGACCAGCAGACAACTGGATATAAGGGTCTGGAACTCAGAACTGAAGTCAAAGCTAGAGAAATAGGCAGAAGAATCAGAGACTGAACAAACTGACAAAGCTAACGCAAGTCCATTGTTTGAAGCAGAGTAGGAAAAAATAAAAGGGAAGAAAAAATGGTAAAAAAGAATGAGGCAATATATGAACAATCAAGCTACAAAAAAATAATGCCTGAATTTGATGATGAGCAAGAACTAAGTTTACACTTGTTGTTTTAGTGAGAACTGAAGCAGAACAAAGCAGAGCGCACACTGTAAAAGCAGTTCAGAGGCGCCGCTCCGCGCTGAGGTTGGGGGTGGGCTTCAAATTCAGCTCC
>PVIA01016644.1:0-18176 GCA_004024845.1 Tonatia bakeri | reverse complement strand
TAAAAAAAAAAAAGTCATCAAATGGAGGGTTAGCAACAGGGAAATAGGAGGAGGAAGGAGGGGGAAAAGATATACAGAATAGTAGCATAGACAGTAGGTAGAAAATAGACAGGGGGAGGGTAAGAATAGTATGGGACATGTAGACACTAAAGAACTTATGACACATGGACATGAACTAAAAGGGGGAATGAGGGTGGGAGGGGATGGGCAGGGTGGTGGGGAGTGAAGGGGGAAAATGGGCCAACTGTAATAGCATAATCAATAAAATAAAGAATTTAAAAAAATAAATTAAAAAAGACACATTTTTCATTGTCACCAATAACTTGATTGATTTGGATATTCTTGAGTATGTCATCTATCTCCTGCACAGTATAATGCTGATTGTTCCCAATGAATGCCTCAATTTGGTACCATCAACCTCAGCTGGTCTACCTGACCGCAGAGCATCATCCAGCGAGAAATCTCCGGCGGGAAACTTCGCGAACCACTTTTGACATGTTTGATCAGTCACGGCTCCTTCTCTTCATACACTGCATGAATCTCTGTTTGCGGTTTTACCTTTCCTGAAATAATAAAGCACAGTATGCCGAAAATTAGTATATTCCATCTTCAGTATGAAAATGGCTATACAAAAATTCAACAATTTCAGTAAGTTGTTTTAAATGCACGCTGATACGACAGCTGTCTCAATACAGTCTACCAAAATCGCTTTGAATGAAGTTAAAGATGATTAAGCACTACTGGAGCCGTCCTACAGAGAAAAGCAAACTTTTTGACCAACCCAATATGAAGAAAATAAGTCACCTCAATAAAACCACAAAATATTTCTTGTTATATTCTCTGAGAACAGCCTTTTCAGTAGCTGCGCATTATTATAATTTGTTTAGAGAATTCTCCCATGCTGGACAGATCAATTCTGGTGCTTCACTGTTACGACTAACTTCAGTGTAATTGTCCTTATTTATCATCCTCCTAAATAAAGAGTGCCTTCCTCTCTACCTATGAAATAATAGTTGTGTTTGTGCGAAGCCACATGAAGTTCTAATTCGTATCTCACTTTCAAATACTTTGGTTTACATGGGTGTTTGTAACATTAACTTCTATCCCCAAATAACAAAAAGGGCATTAGATTTCAAAAGGCATTTGGGATATAACAACTTAACCATAAAGCCCATTACTTAAACACTTTCTGGTGGGTTTTTTTCTTGTTTGTTTTTTCATTTGATAACTTTATTTTTTAATTTTTTAGATTACAGTTGACATTCAATGTTACATTAGCTTCAGGGGTACGGCATAGTGGTCAGACACATATATGACTTACAAAGTGATTCCCCCGACAAGTCTAGTACCCCTTTGACATCGTACATAGCCATTGAATTCTGTCTTCTGTTGTCACCTTGAAAGCTAGCTGTAACACCAGTTTATTTTTTAACTAGATGTCATTAAAAATCAGTCGTGCTCATTATTAAGTCATATGACAAGAAATGCCCTCTAAGTTGGAATAAGAACACTGTGAAGTTTCAATGGAGGGAGGAATAACTGAAACTTGCAGTCTCTCCTCTGCACCCTCCGGGAGGTGCCATGTGAAGCGTGCAGTGCGGTTGTACCTCACGCTGAGCAGGACGCATAAATTCAAGTGGGGCCCTAGTGTTCCGACAGCCACTGCTCTGCCTGGGTACCGCATTGCAGATGAGGAGAAGTGAACGCCATATTTCTCTCTGGTTTACTTTTAGGACGTGGATCTGGACCTCCAGTCGTTAAGCAGCATAGATAAAAACGCCTCCGAGAGGGGCCAGAGCCAACTCTCTAACCCCACGGATGAGAGCTGGAAAGGTAGACCGTATGCAAGTAAGGCCGCTTTTTTTACTATTTTTACTGATTTTAGATAGGTAAGACACGCGATTCAGATATGCAGAAGGCACCGAAGAGTAAACGTGGTAAGCCTTTCTTCTACACCGTGCCTGGGTCTGCCAGTTCCTTCCTGTCTAGCAGCCAGTGTACCAGCTTCCTATGCCCCCTCCAGAGACATTCGTTTACATGCCAGAAATGCACATCCGTATACACACAAATACATATATGTATATATAATATGAATTCTCTTCTCCTTTTTGTACAGTTGTAGAATACTATGCATTATGTTTTCACTTAATATATCTTAGAGCTCATTCAAAGTGAATACTTAAAGACCTCTCACATCGTTCTATACTGTTGTATATTATTCCAGGCTTTAGATGTGCTGCTTTTTGCTTAATTAGGTCCATACCAGTGGACATTTACACTATTTCTGCTTGTTTCCTGTCACAGACAGTATTGCCTGAATCACCTAACACATGTGTCATTTGTGAATTTTTCCGTACAATAATATACTAATTTTTGGTAATAGGATTGCTGAGTTAACAGATAAGTGCATTTGCCACTTTGACAGATAATTTCAGATTGCTGCCCAGCAAGGTTATACCCGTTTACATGACCTTTGGGAATGCCTAGGTGATGTTTGGTATATCTGGAATCATTTTAATGTGCAACTTTCTAATTATGAGTGACACTGAGCCATTTGTAAGATGTTTAAGAACTAGGTCTATTTTTTTCTATGAAGTATCTGTTCATAATTGTTGCTCATTTTGTATTGATTGTTTGCTTTTTTATTGATTTGGGGGAGCTCTTTATGTCTCAGAGATCCCATTCGTGGATACTAGTTTCAAGTTACTTTTTCAACTTGTGACTTAATGTGGCTTATGGTGTTATTACTATCTGTCAAAAAAAGATAGGTTTACAGCTCTGGCCCATGTGGCTCAGTTGGTTGGAGCATTATCCTGTAACTGAAAGGTTGCGGGTTTGACCCCTGGTCTGGGAACGTATGACCCTGGTTCAGACGCAGGGTCTGGGCATGTCGATCCAGTCCTGGGAGGCAACCAATCAATGTTCCTCTCTCACTGACATTTCTCTCTCTCTCTCCCTTCCTCTCTCTCTAAAAGCAATGAAAAAAAAAAATCTCCTCGGGTGAGGATAAAAAATGAACAATAGGTTTGCCAGTTGGTGCGAACCAAGCACTGCACAGTGTATTTCATGTGTGTGGCCTCCTGTAGTCCTTACGCTAGCCCCCCGAGGTGGTGCTATTTTACATTTGAGCGGCCTGGGACTTAAGCTGATGGCATGACCCACAGTATGTCATAGAGTTGTGATTCGGGCACACTTTGGCTGACTGGGAAGTCGGGACTAACTGTTCTGGTGTGAGTCTGCTCTTTTTAAAGCCGTGTGCCCCGTTGTTTTTCTTCATAGCAGACTCTCACTCTTCTGCACATGCCAGGCTGCGGGCGTTAACATGACCATTAACTTCAGAAGCAGCACGTTAGACAAACCACGTGTGTTCATTATCTTCTGAAGGCATAAAAACTAATCACCCTTGAAACCCATTAAAAAGGCACCATGCTGGAGACTGATGCACTGTCCCTAGTACTGCAGCACACTGGCCCCGCCCCCGCCCCCGCCGGGCCCGTGAGCCCGTGAGCCCTGCTGCCCCATGGGCTCCAGTTAAAGGGCTGGCTGGTGCGCAGGGGCGTGCCGAGCCGCTCTCAGGGCAGCACAACGCCTGGACTCTGGGAGACGCCTGGGGCTGGGCCCCGCCATCCCTCCAGGGGCCAGCGTCTGTCTCCCCATCTCCCATCTGTCTCCCTCTGGGCTCCCTCTCAGTGAGCGGAACAGCGTGCAGAATCTCCTATACCACTCGTGTTGTTTTCTCTCCTTGTTTCCAGTTTTGGCCCAAGATGGCACAATGGAATTGGTATAAGTCACAACTTTGCAACTCCACTGTGTTCTTCTTTAACTAAAGGGACCTCTACTTGGAGGTCTTATTATAGAATGTCATAGCCACCCTCAAAAACTTGACGATGACCCATCTTCCTTGTTTGCCATCACTAAACATCCATTTACTGTGTTTCACATTCTGATTCTATAACAACAAGTTGAAGAAGAAATCTCTACTTTTACTGCAGTGCAGTCAGCCGACCCCTGTGAAGTGCCTGCCCTGGGCTGCCCTGAGCCCGGGGGGGAGAAGAGATGGATGCAGAGCTAGTCACGGTCTAGTCAATAGAAGCCACACCAATAATTCGAACAGGGAAAATTCTACATAAAAAACTGCTAACTAGTCAAAGATGGCTAACCAATAAAAGACATAGAAGAGGATGCGGAAGTTTTCTTTCTGCATCCAAAGCAGTCCTGCCTCCAAGGCAGATGGAAGGCAATCCAGAACTAAGAACTAAATGAGCCCTGCCCTTCAAGACTGAGGTTCAGACCTGTTTGGAGGGTCTGGCCACTGCAGGAACCTGTGGCTGATGTAGGGGCACGGTCCCGAGCTGCTCCGTAGGAGTGGCCTGTCCGGAGACTCCACAGCTGACTCCTCTCCTCCGTCAGGCCTTTTGTTCACACACCACACTTGCAGAGAAACCTTTCCTGACCAGATTGTTTCAACATGCAACCCCACCCTGACATCATCCCTACTTTATCCCCACCCCCACCTCATGTCCACATCGTCTGACATACTCCATCATACACTTAAACATCTTATTCATTGTCTGTCTCTGCCAGGGGAGCCTATTCATTTTCGTCCAGCTCTCTCATTGTTAGACCACAGCGTCAAGAGCCACACCTGCACATAGTAGGAGCCCAGGGAATATTTATCCAAAACTGGCTGAATCATTATTAGGGTTAATCTTTATCATCTAATATAGATCAGAAACTGTTTGCCAGCCTCCTCATCAAGTGTGTGGTCCAGTTGGAATTGATACAGACCATTGACAATATCGTGTTCTACCCGGCAACAAGCAAAAAGGAAGATGCAGAGCACATGGTTGCTGCCCAGGTAATAAGAGCAGGCCTCGAGAAGGGCACCCTTGTCCGTGGGGAGGTGGCACAGATGGCGGGGTGTGCAGCTTCTTGGTAGTTTGAAATTGGCTGTGACGGAAGTGAATACTAAATCAGTGAACACTAAATCAGGGCTTCTTTTTTTCTTTCATTCCCCAGAGAGCCAATTTACCAGCATACCACTGTTCAGATGCCACCCCCTACCTTGAATGTTATTAATCATGGGGACTATTCCTCATAATTGATGTATAATTTAACCATAAGTAACTGAGAAGGAAATATATGTGGACAATACTAGTTTTTCCTTGAGAAAGTTCACTTTTTGTTTTGTATATATAATCTGTATACATGGTATTCTCAGAAATAGAGAATAAGTGTCCAAAATATGGACAATAATAATCTTACACCCTGCGATCCAAATTTAAGTCCTTCAGGGGCTAGCATGGGGCAGGCTGGGTGGGACTGCCACAGAGAGCCCCAGGCCAGTCAGAGCTGAGGCCACCCCCAGCCTTGGAGGGGCGTTAAGTCATAACAGTCTTCCAATTTTCAAGAGGAACCAGAATCAAGATTTTTTTTTCATGTAGGAAATCACCTTTTTTTTAAGTGCTGTAATTACTGATGAACAAAACACATCTGTGGGCTAGATCCAGCCCAAAGGCTTTTTAAATTTTTTTATTTTTTAAGGGTACAATTTGGTGGTTTTAGTGTATTTATAAAGCTATGCAAACATCACAGCTGTCTAATTACAGAATACTTTTTGTCACTACAAAAGGGAACGCCCTAACCATTAACAGTCACTTCCCATTCCCTTCTGGCTCCAGCCCTTAGCAACAACTCATCAAATCTACTTTCTATCTTTTTGTATAATATTTGCCTAATCTGGATATTTCATATTAACGGAATCATATAATAAGTGAGCTTTGATGTCTGGCTTCTTTAACTTAGCATAATATTTTCCAGTTTCATCCATGTTGTGGCCTGTGTAAGTACTTCATTATTTTTATACATGACTGAATAATATTCCATTATATGGCTGTACCAACTTTTACGTTTATCCATTCATCAACTGATGGACATTTGGGTTTTTTGCATTGTCTGCCTATTGTGAATAATCCTGCTATGAACATTTGTATGTAAGTTTTCATGTGGGCATATGTCTTTAATTCTCCTGAGTACATCTCTAGGAGTGGAACTGCTGGGTCATATGGTAACTCCTAAGTTTGCCTTTCTGAGGACTTGATAGACTGTTTCCAAAGCAGCTGCACTGTTTTACATTCCCATCAGCAGTGTGTGAAGATTCCAGTTCCTTCACATCCTCACTAATGGTGGTTACTGTCTTTTTAAAAAATTATTGCGGTCACGCCAGTGGGTGTGTGAAGGGGTGTCATTGTGGTTTTGATTTTTGTTTCCCCAATGACTGATGATACTGAGCATCTTCCATGCTTCTTGGCCATTTCTATATCTTTGGAGAAAGGTTTGTTCAAATCCTTTGCCCACTTTTAAATTGGGTTATTTATCTTTTTATTGCTGAACTGCAGAGTTGTAAGAGTTTTTATATACTCTGGATACTAGGCCCTTGTCAGACATGTTTGCAACTGTTTCCTCCCATTCTGTGCATTTTCTTTGCAGTTTCTTGATGGTGTCCTTTGAAACACAAAAGTTTTCATTTTAGTTAAAAAGTTCAACTTACTGTTTTTCTTTAGGCACTTAGACTTTTAGTGTTCGATCCAGTAAAGCGTTGCCTAATTCAGGTCACAGAGGGTTAGGTCTGTGTTTTCTCTTAAGAGTTTTATCATTTTACACCTTATATTTAGGTCTTTGATCCACTTTTTACTTAATTTTTTTATATAGTGGTAGTTAAGGGGTTTACCTTTTATTTTTTTGCACATGGATGTCCAGCTGTCCCAGCACCCTTTGTTTTAAAGACTGTGTTCCCCCAGTGAATTATTCTGGCACCAGTGTTGGAAATTACTTGACCATAAATCTAAGGGGTTGATTTCTGTACTGTCCGTTCGGTTTCATGGACCTGTATGTCTGTCTTTATGCCAGTTACCACACTGTCTCGATTACTGCAGCTTTTTATTAAGTTTTGAAATTGGGAAATAGGAGTCTTCCAACTTTGTGGTGCTTTTTAAAAAAAAATTTTTGTAAGAGTTTGAGTCAAACTGATGACGTTGCCAGGAAGCAAGATCTCAAATGCTCTTCTTTTTTCAAGATATTCTGCTACTCTGTGTCACTTGCATTTACACATGAATATTAAGATCAGCTCGTCAATTTCTGCAAAGAAGTCAGTTGGGATTTTGATAAGGATTGTGTCGACTCACTAGATCAATTTGGAGAGTATTGCAAACTCTGCCCCTTTTGTCCTTTTGTAACTGGCTTCTGAGGAGAGTGGGGCCCGTTCCTTAAGGGCTTGAGAAATATAAAATCCCCGATTAGATCTCACATTTTAGGCACATGCACAATAAAAAAATTCTAGCATTTCATACCTGTCTTTATGAGTTTTTTTCCTTCATATTTGAAAACACAGTTGTTGAACTTAAACTCATTGGTCACCTGATGAAGCTCAAGAGTCCAGCTGGACCCCAGTTGGGCTTTGCTTAATAATTTCTGTCTTTCAGTGAGTATGTTTTGAGACTTAAACTTTCTATCACAATATTACTGTTTGATTTCGTCATTTTCCAACTGCTTTATAAAATAAAGAGGACAGTGCAATCGCGTAGTGAAACAGTTGGAGAAACACACACTTCTGTTCACACTGTGAAGGCAGTACTGACAAAACTGAAACTTTGGCCAGCAAAGCCCACCATCATGCAAGAGCTCAGTATACTCTCCCCAGGCAAAGAGCAGAGCCTAAATGGGAAACAGTTGCAAGTGTTGAGGAATGAAGTCTGTTTTACACAGAGGATGAGTTTTGGAGAGTTATGACTGCCTTTGTCTGATACCACAATGCCCGGAATCCCTCCGTCTCCTTTACTTAGCTCCCTTTCCTCCCTGCTCTAGCAAGACACGCTGGATACGGACATCCACATAGAGACGGAGGATCGGGGCATGTACAAGTGCATGTCCTCCCAGCACCTCTTCAGGCTGCTGGACTGCTTGCAGGAGTCCCACTCATTCTCAAAAGCCTTCAATTCCAATTATGAGCAGCGGACCGTCCTGTGGCGAGCAGGTAAGGACACACAGCAGACCGGACAGTGGCCACAGAGGTCATCATCCTAAAACCTTAAAGCCTTTGGGAGAGTCCTGGTGCTGCACATGTAGCTGGGATGACTTACCAGGTATTTCCATGCTTGCGGGAGAAAGGAAGGCAATGCTGGATAGATTTTATCCCACTACCAGGAACACTGCCTGGCACATGGGGGATTCTCAGTAAGTTTTTGATGGGAAAACAAATTGAGAGAATTGAATTGACGTAGCAAGTCAAAAAATGTTACATTAGATTAAAATTATGTAGTTAAATGTGATGATACAGTAAATGTGGTAGTCTGGGAGAAACAGAAAGCATTCATATGTTTTTCTGAAGCTTTTAGGGATTCTCTCTTTTCCATCTCCAAAAATACAGAAACAAATCCTCAGGTGATGGTGGGAGGCTCAGTTTTTGAGCTTTTACACAAAAGTGACACTTTATATATATTTTTTGTATTGTTGTTATCCCCAAATGCCTATTTGAACCTAGAATTTTTAAATCTCATTTTTCTCTGTGATTTTAAAATATCTAGATGTGGTGTGTCTTTGGCTGTAATAAGGTCTCGCCTATGAGAGTGGTTTACACATCTCTGTGTTTGCTTGGTAGTGCTTTCAGAAAATGTGTTCTTATGTGTGCTTTGTGGGAAAAAATCTTGTCACAAGCTAGAATTCTTAAGAACTATTACACTTGACAGGCTGACACACATGGCTTCAGCAGTCAGCAGGCAGAGGCTAAGGGGAGACGAGTTCAGGGCAGTGGGGACAAGGTGTGTCCTGCAGCCAGGACGAGCTGCCTGCCGTTGCCTGCTGTCACAGTTGAGCTGTATTAAGAATGTGAGTGGTTCAAGTATTTTTTTTTAAGTAACTAGGTTCCTAGATGATTTTTCAGCATTAACCTAGAAGTGTACCTAATTTCAGTGACTCTGATCTCCAGGTTTTAAGGGCAAGTCTAAGCCCAATCTTCTAAAACAAGAAACCAGCAGCTTGGCCTGTTGTCTGAGGATCCTGTTTCGAATGTATGTTGATGAGAACCGCAGGGATTCCTGGGAAGAAATACAGCAGCGACTTTTAAAGTAAGAAAACTGGCTTCCAATTAAACTTCTCATCTGTAACACATCACAACACTGCTGTGAATTGGAAAGGGTAGGAGTACAGTGCCTGCACGCTGATGCCCTCTCACAGTTTCCTTTGTGTTTTTTCCTTCTCTTTGGTGACTTCTCTTTTTTCTTTAGTTTTTTTCTGATTTAATTACAGGATTTAATAAAATACAACTCAGTGCTTAATTCATTGAAATATAGTATGATTTTATTTTTTTAGTTGAGAGAAACAGCAATTTGTAGTTCCACTTACTTTACTTACGCACCCATTGGTTGCTTCTTGTACGCGCCCTGACTGGAGATCAAACCCATAGCCTTGGCGTATTGGGATGATGCTGTAACCAACTGAGCGACCCAGCCAGGTCCTTTTTGGTGACTTTTCCATTTCATGTTTCTTAATACCCTTAACACAACAGGGCCTCATTTCTTTAATTTATAAATTTCTTAAGGTACAGAAACGTGAGCGGTGAAAAGTGCTCTGAACTCGGAGTCAACAGGCCCAGAGAGAAGTCCTTGCTAGGTTCTCTTTGGAGCAGTGTCAGCCCTAACACCCTATCATTTTTTCTTTCCAAGAGGGATGTATTAGAGGCATATGGATACCAGAATGCATTACTTTGATTACAGGGAGACAGGGGGATGCCATTGAGAGATCCCCAGACAGAAAAGTAGATTTTTGCCACCCAGCTTCTCGGGCAGCTGCAAGGAAGAGGTTGTGTCTGCGCCCCCCTTACACCTTTAAGATCTGGAGACGGTGACACGTGCTGCTGCTCCTATGCACCTTGTGATGAGCCTCACGCTGCAGCCCTGCTGGTGGGGAGTGTGCGTCAGGATCTTTCTGGACATCAGGTGGCATTATATATCAGGAATCGAGAAATGTTCAGTGTCTTTGAGTCAGTGATTCCACTGCTACGGAATCTATAAGAACCAGGATTCCCACACGTAATATCAATTGCTGACTGACTTATAAAGAGAAAAAAATTTAAAACAGCTTAACTGTGAAATTAATTTACAGTATAACGTATGATAGAATACTATCATGCAGCCATTAAAAACCAGCAAAGCTTTCATTTAGAATGGAAGGGCAGATTAAAGTGCTTCCCAGATAAGGTCAGGTTAAAGGAGTTCATCATCGCCAAGCCTTTACTATATGAAATGTTAAAGGAACTTATCTAAGAAAAAGAAGATCAAGACTATGAACAGTAAAATGACAACAAACTCACAACTATCAACAAATGAACCTAAAAGAAAAGACAACGAAAACAAAAACTAAGCAAACAACTAGAACAGGAACAGAATCAGAGAAGTAGAGATCACATGGAGAGATTTCAGTAGGGCTGGGGAAGGGAGGAATGGGGGAAAAGGTGCAGGGAAGAAGCATAATTGGTAGGCATAAAATAGATGGGGAGAGCTCAAAAATGGTATAGGAAACCGAGAAGTCAAAGAACTTATATGTACAACCCATGGACATGAACTAAGGGGAATGTTGGAGGGTTGGGGGTGCAGGACAGAGGGGATATAAAGGGAGGAATTGGGAAAACAGTAATAGCATAATCAATAAAATACTTAAAAATAAAAATAAAATCTTTTTTTAAAATAAAAACAAATAAATAAAATTTTTAAAAAGATAAAAAAAGGAGGGGGGGGGGTAGGGTTTGCCCTGGCTGGTGTGGCTCAGTAGATTGAGCACAAGCCTGTGAACCAAAGGGGTGCCAGTCAGGGCACATGCCTGGGTTGCAGGCCAGGTCAGCAGTTGGGGACATGTGAGAGGCAACCACACATTGATGTTTCTCTCCCCCTTTTTCTCCTTCCCTTCCCCTCTAAATAAATAAATAAAATCTTTTTTAAAATTTAAAAATAAAATATAAAAAATAAACAAAAATTAAGGTTTTCTCTGGGTGAAGGGGGGCAAAGGGGGAAAATCAGGACAACGGTAATATAATCAATAAAATATATTTTTTAAAAATTAAAGTTTTAAAAAATAATTTTCCTTGATGTGGAAATCAGTAAGTTTCACCACAAAAAAGCAGCATGTACAACTATGTACACTTATGATTTTTGGCAGTGTATTTTTTAATCATAGACAAAAAAGCTGGAAGGATATATGCCAAGCTATTGTGTGGTCCCTTAGGGTAATGGAATATGGGTATTTTCCTCCTTTATACTTGTATATACTTTTCAGCTGTCTCACAATGAGAATATATGACTGACAAGTCATAAACAAAAAAGAAAGGGACATCAGTAGCTCATTTCACCTTAAATGAAACCCTAAAGAGAAGTACCTACATAGTCGTGTAAAGTTTCTCTAAAGAAGGTACATAAATGGTAAGTTTTGCTGCATAACATGTTTACAAAGTTAGAAATTGGCCCAGGCTGGTGTGGCTCAGTGGACTGAGCACTGGCCTGCAAACTGGAGGGTTGCCAGTTCCATTCCTGGTCGGGGCCCAGGTCTGCGTTGTAGGGCAGGTCCCATCGGGGGCCTGCAGGAAGCAACCAGTCAGTGTTTCTCTCCCTCTCTTTCTCCCTCCTTTTCCCTCTCTCCAAAAATAAATAAATGAAACCTTTAAAAAAAATAATAAAATAGTTAGCAATTGTATGTGATACAAAGAGAGAAAGGTAGGATATAATTAACTATGGAAAATAAGCCCTGTGCCTTTTGTGATGCAAACACTGATTCAGTCTGGCTATGTGCCAGGTCTGAGCTCAGCTGCCATTGAACATACTTAGTTCATTTAATTTTCACAACAGCTCCTTGAGTTCAGTACAGTTATTTAACCTCATTTTACAGCTGAGGAAACTGAGGCTCAACAATCTGCTCAAAGTGGCACAGCCAGAGCAGGTGCTTGGTAAATACTCATTGTGAGAATAAAGCATTCTCCACTCCAGTAGGACGTGAGGTGTTGATCTCTTGTTCCACATGCCCCTTCTCTGATTCTTGCAGCGTGTGCAGTGAAGCTCTTGCCTATTTCATCACGGTGAACTCTGAAAGCCATCGGGAGGCCTGGACAAGTCTCCTGCTGTTACTTCTAACAAAAACCCTCAAAATAAACGATGAAAAGGTATAAACAAACTGTTGTTTCCACCAGGACATAGGTTTGGGCTGGCTTTTTCCTCAGAGTTGGAGGTAACTATTTTCTTAATTCTTCCAAGGATGGTTCCATAGCTAGCACCATCCTAGAGGCATTGGAGGGAAGTTAGTTCATTACCAACAGTGGATGTCTTGGGTTCTTGGGGCTTTTTCTCTCAAAGAGCCGCGGCTGAGGAAGGCTGGCGTCAAGCCCAGACCTGGTGCTCTTAAACAGCCATGGCGGTGTTCGGTGTGGCTGCGTTGGAGGGGGGCTGAGAGCGGGCAGCACTGGTGTAGACCTGGGATCTTGGCTTTACTAAAACTAAAGTTAACTTTGGTGGCAAGGCTATCCCCAAATAACTTGTGTTTAGAGTTAAATATAATGAAGTTTTGATTGGCAATTTTTTTGCACCAACTTTCTAATAGCAAATAGCAAGAAAAAAACACCAATGTTGCAAGTTCCAGGGTGAGACGAATGCTTTTGAAAAAATATTGCCAAAAAATAGTTCGATGTCTAACTTTCTATCTTTCTCTCCCCGCTCAAGTTTAAAGCACATGCTTCAAAGTACTACCCCTACTTGTGTGAAATTATGCAGTTTGACCTGATTCCTGAGCTTCGAGCCGTTCTGCGGAAGTTCTTCCTACGGATAGGTGTTGTGTTTAAGATATGGATTCCAGAAGAGCCATCACAGGTACCAGGGACCCTGTCACCGACGTGGTAGCCCTGGCCCCTGCAGGCCCCTGCTGCTTCTCTGCAGAACGTCCACCATGCCACCTCTGCCCGGCACGTCGTCTCCTGAAGGAGCAGGTCATGGAAACAAGGGGTCAGCATCTTGGAGCCTGGAATGGTCTGGATAAAGATAGCCTCTGCGCTGGTCCCAGTAGAACCCCTGACTGAGGCATGGGGTTTGGTAAATGGCTGCATACCCTGCTGACGCAGTAGTGGGGGGTCTGTCTAATCTCTGTCATTCCATTTTACTGCTTGAACTGTCTGTCGGACCCATTGCTGCACACGCCAGCCTCTCCCAGGAAAGTCCTGCGACTGCCTGTGAGAGTCTCGTCGGAGGAGCTGCTCCATGAAGATACTGGACACAGCTGTGTAGGTCTGTGGTTGTTAGAGAGTCTGTTAATAAAATTTCTTGTAACGGCGAAGCGCCACCTAAAACACGCTGGGTTTGTGTTGTGTGAGTGTGTTACAGAAGTAGAAGTGTCCTTGTCGGTGGTGAGTCCGCTGTAGTTAGAGTAGTCTGGGGGAAAGTTAGGGGGACAGAAGGGTTTTCTTCTCCCATTTCATTTATGTCTGAGTGATTTTTAAAGTATTTTACAAAAATATATTATTGATGATTTGATTGAAGGCAGAGTTTAGTAATTAAATTAGAATTAAGAGCTTGCAAGGTTAAAGAAAATGTAGTGCCTCCTGATTCTCCGTTTTAGGAACTTGGGGAGAAAACGTATACAAGAAAAAGTAAAAAAATGAATGAGAATGATTAGCCTTCCTGGAAGTATTTGTGGTGGGTGGGTATTAAATTAAAATTTCCAGAATACATTGTCCATCTCACACCCCAAAATCTAATATATGAAAGTAGTAACAAAAAGGAAGTAGTAATTTAATGGAGTTAATTTATATTTTATTTGAGTAAACTTGTTACTTTTACCTCAGAATAGTGAGGGTACCAATTATTAGTATCCCTGCTCTGCACGGGCCCCACCCGAGGGCCCTCAAGAGAGGGTTGGGGGCTGTGCATGAGAGGGGTTGCTTTGCAAACCTCCTCAGGCACGTGTCGTGCGTCAGACTAGAGCACAGCTGATCTGTGACCTTGGCAGGAGGTGACATGTGCCCAGTTCTTCTGTTAATCTGAGCCGAGGAGCTGAATTCTGGGGAAGGTTAGATTCTGAGGCCCTTTTTATGTTAATGATGGTGCAATACTTGTAGCTACTGATGCACCTTATGCAAAAGTGGGCGATATACAAATGCGGCCCGAAGCCTGCGAGCACTGTATTTGGAAGTTAATTTACTCTGAGTCCAAGAGAAAGAGAACACTCTGTCCACTCTCTGCCTCATCCTCTGCTCACCTAGAGCAGCATTCAGCATTAGCAAAAGTGTTACACAGAGTTGTTAAAACATTCAGACTTCTACCTGCGCCCTTTAGTCCCGTAAATTGGATTGGATTGTTGTCAACTCTGGTGCCTTAGAAGTTAGTAAGTTGGGAACCTATCTATAAAATCAAATTTTTTTTTTATAGAGAAGGATTTCTGGTGCTTTTGTTTACCAAGAAACCAATTTCTTAAATGTTTTTGTTTTTAATGGCCTTGAGAGATGTTTGGTTTGGGCCAGCAGTATGCTGTCTACTTTTCTTTCCCTGAAAGTGTTTTCATTTCTTTACCAAAGAAAAAAAGCAAGTTTATGTTTCTACGTATTTACATACACTTAGGGGGAGCTATATAACTTAGCAGGAAGGGAGTGCAGGAGAGTATTTTACTGTGAATGGAAAATGTTAGCACACTTGACTGACTTTTCTTAGATCCATCACATCTTGACACTGCATCGTGGAGGCTGTGTTAAGACGTAACTCCCTGGTTCTGTGGTTCATCACAGCCTCAGCAGGTCAGTCATCCCCACCGACGTTTGTACTAAAGGTGGAAATGGGGAACATGCATGTCTGTTATATTTTCTTATAGCTGCGTCCCTGATTGAGATTTTTCCTTTCTTTTGGAGGTTGTCATGCGACATTTTCTGCATCAAAGGTGAGTGCAGGACTTTACCAGTATATTCCTGCCTCTTTAATTTTTGTCTCCTTTTGCAGAGTAAGAAATGCTATAGCGCATTTTGTTACTGCTGAAATATTCACGTTTTCATTTCTTTTTGTCTTTTAAATGATTCAGTTTTCTGAATGAGGCATTTGAATTGTACTAGCATGGACTTTTAAAAACTGGATGTAAAACCGTTTGGGGTGGTTTTTCTCATCGGCAGACTGGACCTGCAGAAGCAGTCCCTTACCTCCAGTAATAAGCCATTCAGCCTGAATCCGCTTTGTGAGTAAATCTGTTCTATCTCCTGATCCACGTGGCTCGTGCCCCTCAAGCACTAGTGACAGGGTGTGTGCGACTCAGCAGTACCACACCAGGACCCCACCTGTTATTAACAAAGTCAAGGGAGAAGAGGGAAGCATTTCCAAGGCCTTATTTCTTTCTCAGAATGCTTTACGTGTTGGTTATGTGCTGGGTCTCCAGAGAGTTTTTATTTGTTAACAGTACTGCTGCTTTGAGCGTTCTGTTTTTCTTCATTGTCCTTTATGAAAATCACCAGCTTTGGTATCTTAACAACAAACAGGTGGGAGATGTTATTTCAAATATGCATTTTCACCCACTTTTTCCCTGATACTCCTCGCATACAACCAAAGAACATATGCTATGGGAATTCTGTAACAACATCTGGAAACACAGCATTTTCCCGACAGGTGACTTTTGTACAAAACGAAAAGGAAAAAACCCCTGAGGTTTTCCTGTTGTTCTTTTGTGATTGTGGCTACACACTCAGTAGTCTCAGATCGTATTGAAGGGGCCTGTAACAAACACAAGCGTGACCCTCGTGTTCAGGTGTTTGTTGTTACGATGCAAATGGGTATCGGTTTCAACAGACGCTGGACTCTCGATACCGCATCTTCTGAATTTTCTTCCCATATTTGGGTTACGGGAGACACATCTGAAACGCACATCCTGGAGTTTTGCTGTCAGCAGCTTTGTAGTTTGGGAAACAAAGAAACCAAAGCTGAGTATTTAAAAGAATGAATATATCTGGAAATCCTTGCTTTCCAAAAAAGACACTCATCAAAGGTGTAGTTTTCCTCAGTGTTCTAATTTTTTAAAAATTTTATCTGCATATTTGCATCAAATATTTCTTTATGTGCAAAATGTATGTTTTACCTCCTTAAAATGCCTAAACATTAATAGCGACTTTTGTTTAATCTATACACGATGATTAAGTGCATTTAATATTGGTAATTTAATGAAAAGCATTCCTTGCCCAATGGATGTATACATTTTTGAAAGAATAAGCAGAATTATATAACATAAAATGCTATGTAAAGTTTTCTATGTAAAAATATTATGTATAATACTGTTAAAATATCCCATGCTTTAATCAGGTGATAAATCAATAAAGTTTTAAAAAGTAAAACTTTCTAATGTAGTAATTAATTTGTACATCAAAACACCATTTGTTCTTATGGCAGCTCTAAGCTTGTAGATTAACAAATATAACCATTAATGGGAGAATATTAATTGCGAGTTTCAGTTTTCTTTAAGTATGGTTCCCCTCTTCCCCTTCCCTCCCCTCACTCCAGGAAAGGGGGGAAAATCCAGTCATGAGATTTTTCTTTATCTCTTGAATCTACTTTCACACGAGTTTGAGCAGTGCTTTTGTTCCCAGACAACACAGAAATCCCCTCCCGCTGGCAGTCAGGGTGAGATTACAGAGGCACCAGCTGGTCACTGAGGGGGAGGCAGTCCTAAGGTTCACATGGGACCCCCACATATGAAGACAGTAAACTCTGAATGCAAATTCCATTCTTTCTGAAATCATCTACAGTTGTAAATCATTATTGTACTTAAAATACTCCACTGCTGAAATTCACTAATACGTTGCCATCTTTATTAATTCACGGGAGTAAAACTACGCTCTGTGGAACTACCTTTCAGGTGCTTCCAGCGAAGAGCAAGAGGACAGCCCTTTCTTTGGAAAATGTTTCTAAAGAGTCCATCTCTTCAGGGCAGATAGTGCCTGGGTTGTACCAGGAGCAGAGGCTTTCACTTCTGCCCCCAGGCGACAGTGGCAATGTCTGGAGACATTTTCAGTTGTCACAGCTGGGATGGAGGGGTGGAATTTGATACACCTAAACACCCCCCCACCACAAGGAATTACCCAGTCCCAATATCAGCAGAATTCAGGTTGAACAGACTTGAACTAAAATGCCTTCTTCCTCTGAGTCTAAGGAATATGGTGTAGTGGGACCTACATACAAGTCCACCTGTGGCAGATACTTTGAGTTTTCTTTGGTCTCCCTTTACACACAAAATAAGCCACTTACCCCTTTTATGAAGGTGAGAGCATGCCAAGGTCACTGGTTGGGGAAGGGCTTTAAATAAAGCTCTACTTTTATTTAAAGTACCACTTATTTTAGCATTTTGAAAGGTAGTATCAGCATTATACTGCACTCATACACATTTTGTGTGTTCCAAGCTGGAACACATTTTAGGCAAAAGTACTTCTTCAAAGGACCAGAGTGGTTCCCGGGAATTTTTGCAAACCTATGTAAACATGCCCGTTGTCCAGTTTGAGAAGTCTGCTAAATTGTCCCCGGTTGGTTGTGTTTCTCAGGAGTTTCCAACTTAGTAAATGCAACTACACACCCACAGCAAAAGAAAGGAAAAAGGGTGGGGCTGCCCCAAGGATTCTGCCAAAATGGTTTTAGTATTTTTTAAATGCCTATTTCCAGACAGAAGCTAGCCTTATTTGATGTTCAACTGAAGACTGAGTATTTGAGGAGTTTTATTTAATAGCCAATTTTCATTTTTTCCAGAGACCCTCACTCTCTGCATTAAGGCTGCTATAGCCTCCTCTTCATTAACCTAATTCAGATTTGCTTCAAGAATGTATCTTGATTTATGTCTAATACCCATGTGACCTGAGACTAATATAATACTGAATGTCAACTGTATTTGAAAATTTTTGAAAAGAGAGAGAAATAACCAGGTGTTCCAGTAAACGTGTTTGCTTAAGTGAATCTGAGCTCAGACAACGGCTTACTGATTTTCTCCTCCAGAGTGCCGTGAGTTTCTGAGGAGCAGGCAAACCCACGCCAGTAGGTGCGGCCAGTGGACAACAGATCACAGAAGCTGGAAGGAAGAACTCCGGGCAGGAGGGTTTGTGCTCACTTTCTGCCCTTAGGGCATAAGCACTAAGCAGG
>PVIA01016643.1:0-18134 GCA_004024845.1 Tonatia bakeri | reverse complement strand
GCCCCCAGCCTCTCTCACCAGCCATCAGTTTTCCATTACCAAAGGCAAGTAGGCACCTTTCTGAAACCTCGGGCCCTCAAAGATTTTCAGTCTGGATCTTTCCCCAGAGATGAGATGCTCCTGAGCTAGCTTTCAACAGAGACCAAGGTCACCGGCCAGGTGCCTCTGTCAGGACCACTATGTGCAAGAGCGTCCTGTGGTTGTCATGGTGGTGGCAGGGGCAGCTAAGGGGTCTCTCCTCCCAACATATAGATATATTTATTGCTTCTTTCGTCTGCTGTCTTATCTTCTATACCTGGTTATATTTAATTTCATGCTAGATATTCTATTTAAATATTTTATAGAAATAATTTGATGTTGTCTTACAGGATAGAATTTTTGTTTGCTCATACTGGGTACCTTGGAGTGCTAAATAAATCCATGAGTGATATGAGACTGAACTACAGTGTATGTGGTTAACTGGATCACTTTTTCTGAAGAGATGGCTGGCTCATTGTGGTCCCTGTCCAAGGTTTACCAGCTCCCTTCCTCAGTGGGTCCTCGATTCTGAATTTTGACCCTTGGTCCCACAAAGCCACCAGAAGTACAGCCTGACCTCTCAGTTGTTTCTGGATCACTAAATGCCCTATAGCAAAGCAGAAGCACTCCTTTCAGCTTCTGATACCTATCTAGGTTTCTGTCCTTTCTCAGTTCTTAGCTCAGTAGTTGCTCATTGTTTTATTAACTTTTTTGATGTTCTTGAGATTATGCTAGAGTATTTCATGCAGCTTTCTTAGTTTTCATTCAGGGAAGGGCTGCTGTGTATCATCCATTCCATCATTACAGGGAGCAGAATTCCAGTTCCCATGGCTGCAAAGGGTGTTGATAAAAATACGTAGTCTGTCTGCTGCCTCTTTGGCTCAGCTCTTACCTAAGGACAGGTAGATGACACTACCAGCACTTCTTCCCACTTCTCTTAGTGTTGCAAGGTCTCCCTCTCCTGTCAGGCACTATTTTCTGCCCTACGCAGGTTGATGTGACTTAGGCAGATCATGAAAGAAAAATAGCTAGCCTCAAGAGTTACAGTAAGAAAGTGTTTCCTCCTTCCTATCTGTGTCCTTCCATGGAGAAGAGAGGTCAAACAAATGAATGGAGATGACAAACTAGAAATGAAATTAAAGGGATTTTCAAACATCTGTTGGCCGTTCAATTACATTCCAGGTACAGACATTGTGTACCTAGTAAATATTAGGTGCTGGAAGTAGACCCAAAAGGATGAGTGTATTAGTCTGGTTCCAGGATGAAGAGAAAAAAACACACAGTCATTTGAATAGAGAAAGTTAAGTGTAAATAATTATTATGTATAACAGAGGATTGGAATAATGGGGAATTGGTTAGTAAGAAATAAAACTCTAAAAGATAGGTACAAAACTCAACACCAAAAAACCAAACAACCAAATTAAAAAATAGGCAAAAGACTTGAATAGACACTTCTTCAAAGAGGACATACAGATGGCCAATAGATATATGAAAAGATGCTCAATGTCACTAATCATCAGAGAAATGCAAATTAAAACCACAATGAGATACTACCTTACATCTGTAAGAATGGCTATCATCAATAAATCAACAAACAACAACTGCTGGCGGGGGTATGGAGAAAGGTGACCCTAGTAAACTGTTGGTGGGAATGCACACTGGTACACCAGCCATTATGGAAAACAGTATAAAGATAGCTCAAAAAAATAAAAATAGATCTGTCTTTTGACTCAGCAATCCCACTCCTGGGAATATATCTGAAGGAACCTAAAACACCAATTTGAATGGACATAAACAGCCCTATGTTCATTGCAGTGTTATTTGCAATTGCCAAGATATGGAAGCAGCCCAGGTGTTTATCAGTAGGTGAGTGGATAAAACAACTATGGGACATTTATACAATAGAATACTACTTGGTTGTAAAAAAAAAAAAAAAGGAAAATTTTACCCCTTGTGATAATATGGATGGAACTGGCGAGTATTATGTTAAGTAAAATAAGCCAGTCAGAGAAAGACAAATAACATATGATTTCACTCATATATGGAATCTAATGAACAAACCAAAGTAACAAGGGAAATGGGGACAGATTCATAGATGGGGAGCAGAATGACAGTTAAGGGCAGTGGGAAGGTGAGGGGGTAGAGGGATTAAATAAAAAGGGAAAAGGACTCATGGACAACAGTGTGGGGATTGCTGGAGGGAGGGAAGTATAAGGGGATTAAATGGTAATGGAAAAATACAATAAAGGTAAAATTAAAAAAATACAGGGTAACAGCTATAAAGAACAGCTACTACCTCTAAGGCTGAGGTAGTGCACTGAAGAGGCACAACTCTGACTCAGTGAATGAGACAATTCCCTGTTGTGCTGTACTGGTGGGACTTGCTATAAATCAACCCTCTGGAACTTACTGGAAATTTGCCCTGTAGGGTGCATGTGTGTGCATGCATGCTTGCTGCATTCTGCAGCAATCTGTTTAGGGAGCAAATGGGAACAAGAAAACAAAACTCTTCTTTTTCAGTCTCTCTCCAGCTGAAAAACACTTCCTACAGAAAAAAACTTTAACTGTGCTACTGGCAAAGTAAAAATTGTGCTACCAGCAAAGGGAAAAATATATCCATTTTCACAGAGCAGGCAAAGGGGTGAGTTTGAAGTTGAGAAGCAGAACATGGATCACCAGCACAGTGCATTGTTCTACTGCTCAGCTCCCCCGTGCATCCCCTACACACATTTACATTCCCACACAACAGCAAATCAGCTCTGCATTTCTACCTAACAAAATATACTTTTACTTCCTACTAGTAAAGAAACTCTCATGCTTTCCTCCAAATGAGGAGACCCACAGTGCCAAGAGTCATTGTACAACCGAAACAATGAAAAGGAACTAAAATTCCAGGCACTGTGCCAGGGGCTTTATATTTTATAATATTTGCTTCTTAGAACCTTGTGAGGGAAATGCTATTTTAAATATAAATAAGATATAGTGCTGCTACCCAGGAACTTAGTAGGACAGAAGCATACTAACAAAGATTACTATTATCAGGCAAAGTGATTTGAGTGCTGAAAGGGGATGATGGTAACCTGCCATGGAATCCTAGAGAAAAACCTACTTATTCTGACCAGGGAGCTCTGGGAAAGATGGCCCACTGGAACAGGAAGGATATGAAAATTTCCGGAGGCAATTGAGTGGGAGATAGACTAAGATAGGGGAGGTATAATAATATAATAGATACGTGTGTTCAAATCATAACTCTGTCACTAGTTTTTGTGACTTTGAGCAAGTTAAACCCTCTAAACCTCACTGTTATCATCTTTAAAATGGGACAATAATACCAACTTTACAGTGTTAAGGACCACATAAGGTCAGACATGTTAAGTGTCTGTCTTGTGGTAAGCACTCGGCAAATTGTAGCTATTATTATTTTATGGGGGAGTGAAGCACATGGCTGTTTTGAAAATGACAAGTAGAGAGCATTTCAGCTGAAGGGCAGGGTGGCATAGGTTTAGTGGGCCTTAATAAGGGCACATTTTAAAAGCTGGATTATTTTCAGGTTTTTTCCCAAAGCTGGCATTGAACATGAATGTACAACCTGGAAAACGTTAGAAAGTCTGAACCCAAATCAATCACATTATACACTTTTTCTATAGGGTTGGCCAAAATGTTTTTTCAATCTTTTCCATAAGATAGCTCCAGTAGCTCTTAGTTGTCTTTACCTTCATTCAAAACAATTTTGTTAGATTGTATTGTGACAGCTGTCATATCAGTGTACATTTTAAAAAACATAAAAATTGGTGAATTTTTGTGTAGCCATTTTAATATTGAAGGTGGAAAAAAATAAGCAACACTTTCGGCATATTATGCTTTAGTATTTCAAGAAAGGTAAAGACGCAACTGAAATGCAAAGAACATTAGTGCAGTGTGTGGGGAAGGTGCTATACTGATCTAACATGTTAAAAGTGGTTTATGGAGCTTCCTGCTAGAGATTTCTTGCTGGATGATGCTCCACAGTTGGGCAGACAAGTTGAAGTTGATAGCGATGAAATTGAGACATTAATTGAGAACAATCAACAATACACCATGCAGGAAATAGCTGACATACTCAAAATATCCAAGTCAAGGGTTGAAAATCATTTGCACCAGCTTAGGTATGTTAATCACTTTGATGTTTGGGTTCTACATAAGTTAACTGAAAAAGGTCTTCTTGACTATATTTCTGCATGTGATTCTCTACTAAAATGTAATGAAAATGTTCTGTTTTTAAAAACAAAATTGTGCCTGGCTGGTGTGGCTCAGTGGATTGAGCACCGGACTGTGAACCAAAGGGTCACTGGCTCGATTCCCAGTCAGGGCACATGCCTGATTTGTGGATCAGGTTCCTGGTGGGGGCCGTGTGAGAGGCAACCACACATTGATGCTTTTCTCCCTCTCATTCTGCTTCCCTTCTCCTCTCTCTAAAAGAAATGAATAAAACCTTAAAAAAATAAAACATTGTGATGGGCAATGAGAAGCGTATACTTGACAATAATGTGGAACGGAAGAGATGGTGGGGCAAGCGAAATGAACCATCACTAACCACACTAAAGGCTGGTCTTCATCCAAAGAAGGTGATGTTGTGTGTATGCTGAAGGGAGTTCTCTATTATGAGTTCCTTCTAGAAAACTAAATGGTTAATTCTATCAAGTACTGCTTCCAATCAGACCAACTAAAAGCAGCACTGGATGAAAAGTGTCCAGAATTAGTTAACATAAAATGCATAATATTCCATCAGGATAATGCAAAACCTTATGTTTTTTGACGACCAGGCAAAAACTGTGACAACTTGGCTGGAAAGTTCTGACTCATCCACCGTATTCACCAGACATTGCACCTTTGGATTTCCATTTATCTCCACCTTTACAAAATTTTCTTAATGGAAAAAAAATTTCAATTCCCTGGAAGACTGCAAAAGGTACCCGGAATAGTTCTTTGTTCAAAAATGTAAGTTTTGGGAAGATGGAATTATGAAGTTTGCCTGAAAGATGGTAGAAGGTAGTGGAACAAAATGGTGACTATGTCGTTATATAAAGGTATTGGTGAAAGTGAAAAATGTGTCTTATTTTTGCTTAAAAACTGAACGAATGTTTTGGCTAACCCAGTATAATGTGTTATGTAGGAAGAGCATTTGGGGAAGGGTGGAATTACACTGGCGGCTACTGGTTTACACTTTTTAAAAGTACATTTAAAAATATATGAATATAGGTATAAGGTAATGTATGCGGGGCGCCACACTTGGGGTTGTCCCTGCCCCCTCTCTCCATCCGGGTATTTGCAGACTGTGTGCTACTGCGCAGCTGTATAAACCGTCTCTTATGATGCAAGTGTTGCGCTTTTACAGTTTGGCACCTTAGTCTACCAGTTTCCTCCACCGTGCGGTAGCTCTCCAGTTGTAGCTCAGAAGCTGAGCTGGAGACGCTCAGTGGATTCCTGCCTCACAATGTCTGCTGAGCAGGGTAAGGTGACCTCCCCAAAGCTGCCATACTAATTTTTACCTCTTTCCTCCTGGGTCTGAGGAAAGGATTCACGCCTAGTCCACCTAGAGGTCTACACAGGCCAGGGTGGTATTGGCCGGTCGTTGGCAAAAGCCTATGGCTGCTCTCTCTTAGTGGCTAGTGCGCATGTGGGAACTCAGGTGTGAGGGGCAGGGTCTGGCCTTGGGTTTAAGGCATCCTAGGGATTCATTGTGTCCCAGGAACTCCTGGTGTCCTGGGTTCATGGCGTCACAGACGCTTGCAGCATCTTTGTAGTTCACGGCATCCGTGGGGCTCGAGACAGTCAGTCCTGGGGCTCATGGCATCCCTCGTGTTGGGCTCGCGACATTTACAAGGTTTATGGTGTCCTAAAACTTTGTAATCTGGTGTTTTTGGCATTTATGGGGTTCATGGTGTCCCAGGGACTTGAGGTGATCCTGGGGCTAATGGCGTCCCAGGGGCTCCCGGTGAGTCTAGGGTTTGGGACACCCCCAGGGTTCATGGTGTGCCGAGGGCTTGAAGTGATCTCAGCGTCGTGGCAATTTTGGAATTTATGGTGTTCTAGGAGCTCAAGGTGACTCTGGGGCTCGTAGTATCTCAGGGATTTGAGGAGACACAGGCTTCTAGAGCCAGCACACAGAAAGGTGGGACTTTTTTCCCCTGCTCGAGGGTGCGACTTTTTTCCCCCTGATTCTTCCCAGGAGGGAGACACAGGCTCCTAGAGCCAGCACACAGAAAGGTGGGACTTTTTTCCCCTGCTTGAGGGTGGGACTTTTTTCCCCATGATTCTTCCCAGGACCCCTAGCGGCCATAAAACAATGGCGGCCATTTCCTCTCTGGAGACTGAGCCACTGGGTTCCATTTTCCATGCCTTCCAGAGGGCCATGTGAGAACTGTATCGTACCGCCGCATGTTTCCTTTGAACTTTTTTTCACGGTGCCATGTGCAAAGGCCACGAGCTGCTGCTGAGCACAGCCTATTGGGCAGTCTGCACTTTGCAGCCTCAAATTTCAGCAGCACTGCAGTGGCGTGGTTTGGGGTGGTTCCAACCGCCTCTCCTCGGAGGCCTGCACGAGTAAGTTACTTTTTGCAGTTTATTGAATACTTTGTGCTGAGTTTCTTGGACTGAGTTAATCATTTATCTTTTTTTTTTTCCCTGTTGGAGGAGGTGGGAGTCCAGGAAGAACAAAGACTCTCAGACTATATATATGAAATGTTGAGTTTAAAGACTTGATAAAGTAAGCCTGCCTGGCATGGCTTGGATTGTTGGAGTGCGGTCTACAAAGCGAAAAGTCGCCAGTTCGATTCCCACTCAGAACGCATGCTGGGTTGGGAGTTCGGTCCCCTATGGGAGCGTGTACAAGTGTAAACCAATCCATGTCTCTCACATTGATTTTTCTCTCCCTCTCTTTCACCCTCAGTTCCCCTCTCTGTAAAAGAATAATAAAATCTAAAAAAACAAAAAAACTAAAAACAGTTGATAACCTTGCAAGTTGATTCATTATAAGTTGAGATCAAGGCATTGATTTTGAGGCTCTTGAGGGTAACTGCATTTGCTCAAAGATAGTGTAGCCCCCTGTTTTATTATAAATACTTAAGAGAGGAAAAAGAAAATAAAGATGTAGGTGTGAAGTCCCCGTGTATAGGGCCTCATGCAGGATTCAGAGAATACTGCAAAAATATGGAGACCCCTATAAAGCAAGGGACGCCTTCCGCGAGTGCTTCGAGATCTATCCCACCTGCTGCGCAGTTGAGCATGGGTTGGTCATTTGATAGCAAAAGCTCTAACATTATCTGTTGGGGGTCGGTTCCGTACCTCCTGTATCCTGCTCTCCCTGAATTTGGACTGGTTTAGGGTTTTATAATGTGAAGTGGTAAACTGGTTTAAGGTTTACAAGTAGTGAATTTACATGCACCTTTTCTGCAGGCTGTTTGTTAAAGCCCAGCATGGGCTGAAGTCAGTTTCAAGCCTGCCTACATCAAATGCTGGGGGATGGGACAGTTTGGACCGCATTATTGACGTTTTGGCTGATTTGTAGTCTATCTAAGGTTTGATATGGACAGCCAAAGGGCTGCTTTGGAGAACCCTTACAGGAGATTTAGAAAGTGATTGTTCAGTGTATTGACACATGGTTTTGCTTTAAAAAAAAAAAGGAGCTGTGTCATCTGTGTTAATCTGTCATTTTGCTAGTTATTCCCTACCATAGTCCTATAAAATGCCATTTTCAGCCCTCACCATTGTGAACTGTTATCTTATCTGTTAAGTTCGTGGCAGCTTAGTTCCCTGCACCCTGGGAGCACAATCTTCTAAAAAACTTATAAAAGTTATAACGTCTTTTAAAAAAGAATTAATTGGAATTTTACAAATTTACCGAGAAACCTTAGTGGAATTGTCCATAGCTTTACTAGCTCTAGTTTGAAAAATCTATTGATATTGATATTGATATTGATATTGATAAAAGCTCATCTTAAAAATAAAATTTCAATTACCTTTGTTAATTTGTCCTGATTATAAAAAGTAAAGTTCATTTTAGAGAACATTAAGAAATACAAAGTAGTCTAATGAAAATAATTTTGCACCCAGAGATAGTGGCATAGAGATAACCATTGTTAGGTTTCCTCCTACTCTCAAAGTTAGGATTGTAGTATATTTTTCTATTTTGAATCTCTTTTCCTTCTATAACATTATTTCACAAACATTTTTAATATTAATAAATGTTCTTTGAGACTGTGCTTCTCATTGGCTATATACTATTCCATAATATGGAAATACCATAATTTATTTAACCAATTCTCTTTTGTTTGGCTAGTTTGGTAGTTTCTAATATTCTTTTTTTTTTTTTTGCCATGAAGACTATTAAGTAGCGTTCACAGCAACTTTCCAAAACCAGCTCCATGTTTTATGGATGTGAAAATGGAAGCAAAGAAGTAGATATATCTGGCCTGAAGGTCATATTTCTGGATGGCTCTAGAGCCTGATTTGGAACCTACATCATCTGATTTCCACTTTATTAGCATTTTCACACCACTGCACTCCCTCACACTAGCTAATTAATTTATTCTAATGTTTTGGCCTGTTTCAAATAAATGTATTGAATCTAAGTTATATGCAACGTAATACTCCAAGCTTAAATATGTTCTTTTCCAGGGCAACTTTAATAAATAAAGCCCATTTATATTTCATGTATTTTGCATAATTGCTACTTTTCATATTTATTAAACTGGTTTACCCAGTTGATACTTCACATCTAGTTTATTTGTGCCCACTTCTTTAACATTTTGTGAGATTCAGTTTGAATTTAATTGGTTTCATAACAACATTTACTTTTGTACTTTATTTCTGCATTATTTATTATAAAGATTAATATTAATTTTTAGAGAACAATTTGGAAATTCATGGTCACTACAAAGTCTGGCTATGTAACATTAGCTGTATCATTTAAAAGTTAAAAACATATCATTGCACATGTAATAGCATGGGCCTGGTGGTCATGTTTCTTAAATGAGAAGAAATCGATTGCTCTATAAAGCAATTTTCAACCAGTGGCCCCAAGAATTTTTAAAACATGCAGTACCAACTATTTAATCAGGGACACTGACGTCTTTTCCCTTAGACTGTCAAGTAAAAATGTGACAACAGCCAGAACAATAGCTATCTGGCGTAAATGAATCAAAATTACACCTATTTTTTTTTGTCAGGCAAAAATATATATATTTTTTGGTGTGCTGTAGAATTGTACTATAATTAGTTTAGTGCCATGACATGAAAAAGGTTGAAATCACTGCTCCATAAAATTGGAATTACTAGAAATAATACTATATGTGTTTATATACATACATATAAACATGCATATATATCTCAGTGCTTCATACCAAGCAATTAATTTTTTAGCTATCTTGCAATGATTGGAGATATGAAACTAATGTAATTTTTCAGCTAAAATATGTATTTTGAAATACTTCATAATTGTATAAGGTGTTCTCCTTTTAGAAACTATTTAATGTAGTATCTAACTTAAACTTTCTCTTTGCTTATTCTTAGATTATATTATTAAAACTGTTGGTGGTGACAGTGATGAGGACAATAGAGATCTTGTGATAGTAAGAAAAGCCTGCAACAGAGCTTACTGAGAACACATCTGCCACTGGTGGCACATTGACCATATGACCACATTTTTAAGGTGGCAGTGATAATCATCAGCCACCATCCCAAATGTCAAATGGTAACTTTGTAAAATTTTTTCCCTGTGCAAAATTTGGCTTCTGGTCTCCTTTTCCAGTAAATTGCTTAAATATTCCTGTATCTTTTACATTAATTAGTTATTATCAGAAGGCCAAGCTCCAGTGTAATACCACTACGTTTACTTGTGCTTACATTTCCCCTTCATTTAACCTTTGTCATATGTCTTTTTCCATTTTTACTCAGAGAATATATTCTGTCTCTGAAAAATTATTTATACCTGGCAACTATAACTGTTAGGTGGCAAAACAAAAACTGTATTAATGGGAAAAAGAACTTGTGTCAAGGGTCCATGGAACAAGTGACATGATTGTCTCGGTAGAAGATCTTAAAGAATAAACAAACAAACCCCCAGAACTATTAAAGAATTATAGCAAGATTGTAGGATATAAGCTTAATATGCAAAAATCAAATTTTTAAACACAGCGCCATCTACCTTGGCACCCCCAAAAAAGTCCATGGAAAGTTTAGTCTTGCTTCCAGAACTGCTGTGGCTACTTGTCCTTCCAATGGTTGCTTCTCAACCCATGTTGAAAAGGAAATTTGAGGCCGGCCACTCACCACCTCACTTATTTAGAGAACCAAGAGACAATTATCCCTTTGAACATTTTTTCAGTAGCTATATGAAATTTGTTCTTTGCCCTTTGCTTAGAGAATTGGGTTTTCATCCCCTTTAAAACATTGAAATGCTATTGCTTAGATTGGAGGTTGGCAAACTTTTTGTAAAAGAGTCATACAGTCAATATTTTCAGCTTAACAGCCATAAGGGGTCTGTTATAACTACTCCAATCTACTGTTGAAGCATACAAACAGCCAGTATATAAATAGACAAGTATGGCTGTGTTTCAGTGAAACTTCGTGGATACTGAAACTTGAATTTCTTAGAATTTTTCCTTTTTGTGAAATATTTGTCTTTTATTTTTGTTTTTTTAATCATTTAAACATGTGAAAACATTTTTTAGTTTTGGGGCTATACAAAAACACGCAGCAGGATTTGGTCCTCCAGCTGCAATTTACCAACCCCTGATCTAACTGAAGCTAAAAACTAATTTGAAGGGTGGAGGGGAATAAAGGGGAGGGAAAAATGGGACAACTGTAATAGCATAATCAATAAAATGTACTTAAAAAACTCATTTTAAACCATTTCTTATTTGTTCTGGTTTAAAAAATACATATGGGGCCAGCAGATTACTTTCTTAGTGTGTTATAGAATATCCAGCTGATTCAACAGTCTTCCTCAGTGGGAATGAACTGAAGAAGAATTTTCAAATGTGGATATCCTTTGGTTTATCATTTCTAGGAATTTATACCACAGAACCACTTACAGGAGTGCAAGACTGTTTAGCAGTGTTTTTTGCAAGAGCAAAGCTTTAGAAGTAACTTGAATATCCCTAAACCAGGGACTGGTTATATAAATCATGGCCTGTCAGCATGATAGGAAACCAAGAAGCTGTTAAAGTGTTTGCAGTGTATTTAAGATATTAGTTTGGAAAGTCCAATACGTGCTTAGTGAAAAAAGGAGGTTGCAGAGTAATATTTATAGTCTGATCCCTTTTATTTATCTGACAGAGAAATTCAGAGTGGGAGATTTCAGTAAAGGTGTTCAGTTACATTTTTATTATGGTAAATATGCAGACATCATATTTTTATTTTAAACGTTTGTAAGTGTACAATTTAGTAGCATTAAACAGCCTGGTAGCTCTGGCTACAATTTTCAGTATAGTGTTGATAGCAGTGGTGAAAGTGGGCATCCTTTTCAAACTCCTAATCAATGGGGGAAAGCTTTTAGTCATTCACCATTGAGTATGATGTTAGCTGTGGGTTTTCATAAATACATTTTATCTGGTTGTGGAATTTTCCCTCTGTTCCTAGTTTTCTGAAAAAAATTTTTTTTTTAAGATTTTATTTATTTATTTTTAGAGAGGGAAGGGAGGGCGGGGAGAGAGAGAGATCAATGTGCGGTTGCTGGGAGACATGGCCTGCAACCTAGGCATGTGCCCTGACTGGGAATCGAACCTGCGATGCCTGGTTCGCAGCTCGCGCTCAATCCACTGAGCTATACCAGCCAGGGCTATTTTCTGAAAATTTTTATAAGGAAATGGTGTTGGGTTTTGTCAGATACCTCTTCTACATCAGTTGAGATCTTCATGTAGTTTTTTCCCCTTTGTTGTATTAATGTGATGTGTTACATTGATGGGTTTTCTTATGTTCAACCACCCTTGCATTCTTGAGATAAATCCCACTAGGTTGTGGTGAATAGTCCTTTTAATATGCTTTTGCAGTGATTTTCAACTGGTGTGCCACAAGAATTTTTAAAACATGCAATACCTGACTATTTAGTTAGGGGCACTGACCTTTTCCCCTGAGATTGTCAAATTAAAAAAAATGACAACAGCCAACACAATAATAGCTGTTTGGTGTGAAAGAATCAAAATTATACCTATTTTTGTTAGATTGGCACAAAATATATTTTGGATGTGCTGAAGAATTTTAGTAATTAGTTTATGAAGTGAAAAAGGTTGATAATCATTGTGCCAGTGGATTGGCTAATATTTTGTTGAGGATTTTTTCATCTATATTTATAAGGGATATTGGTCTGTAATTTTCATGCAATGTCTTTTCTGGCTTTAGTATCAGGGTAATTCTGACCTCAAAGAATGAACTAAGAAATGTTTTCTCTTTAGTTTTTTGGAAGAGTTGGAGAAGAGGTGTTGTTAATTCTTCTCTAAATGTTTGGTAGAATCTACCAATGAAGTCTTTGGTATAGTTCTGGTCTAGGGTTTTAGTTGTTTGTTTGTTTTTTTGGCTGGAGGTTTGTGATGACTGATTCAATCATTTGTTATAGGTCTGTTGAAATTTTCTATTTTCGCTTCATTCAGTTTAATTAATTTTTTAAATTGTAAGAACAAAACACTTTCTCTAGAATTCAGCTAGGAATTCAATTCAATTTGAGTTGACATTGTGAAAACATATCCATATTAAATTCATTAAGGTACTAAGTATTTGAAGTAACTTTTTTATGTGTTGCTTTTCAGGAGTTGGAGGTTTACCAGGGCTAGGTGACCAACCAGTTTCACAAATGAATCATCCAGCAAATTTAAGAAGAAATAACCCCTACTCAGCAGGTGTGGAGTTTATCCCATTGAACAAAAGAGGACGATCATCTGTTTCAATGAAGAATAATATGGTTTGTATATTACAGTAAAAATCTTTGTTTTTTTCATTCTGTTTTATTTCTTTTTTAAAATTTATTTTTATTTTTTGTTGTTCAAGGACAGTTTTCTGCCCCCCTCCCACCACCCCAGTGCTCCCTCCCTCCCTCCCCTGTTTCTACCCCCTTGTTATTGTCCTTTATAATTGTTCCTGTAAACCCTTCACCCTTTCCCCCATTATCCCCTCTCCTCTCCCTTCTTGCTTTATTTCTTTAAAAAAATTAATTTTAATTTCATACAGTGAAATATACAGATCTTAAGTGTACAGTTCAGTGAGTTTTGACAAAGATGTTTACCAACCCCCATCTATATAAAGAACATTTTCATCATTCCAGAAGGTTCCTTATGCCTCTTCCCAGTAAATACTTATTCTCCTGAACTTTGGAGAAATACCATTCTGATGTTTTTTTATCATAGATTAGTTTTGCCTCTTCTAGAACTTTACATATAAATAGAATCATATAGTATGTACTATTTTGTGTCACAGTCTCTTTCCCTTAGAGTAATGTTTTGGAGATTCATGTGGTTGTAGCAATATTTCATGTCCATTTATTGCTGAGTAATACTCTGTTGTAGGTTTATCCATAATTTGTTTATCCATTCTCCTCTTGATGGAAATTTTGGATTATTTCCAGTTTCTGGCTATTATGAGTAAAGTGGCTATGAAATTATTATGGAAGTCTCTTTGTGAACGTATGTTTACATTCAATTTGAGTGAATACTTAGTAGTGGAAATACTGGGTCACGGGGTAGATGAAAGTTTATAAGAAACTGCCAGTTTTCTGAAGTGGTTGTACAGTTTTACATTTCCATCATGTCTTTCTGTGCTTCTTCATATCTTAAGTTGAATAAAATAGATTTTTCAATTATATATAATTTAACTTAACAGAAAATGAATTTATTTACTTATATAAAATTGATTGAGGAGGGAAAATGCAGACAACTGTAATTGAACAACAATAAAGTAATTAAAAAGAAAAGATTGAGGAAAGTAATACCACCTAAGTAGTATAGGCAATTCTCCTAACTTTAGTCAGCTCCAATATTTTTGTCTTTGAGAATCATGTTAATTGCCTGCCAGGAGTCATGGTTTCTGACAAAATTATGTGAAATCACTTTAAAAAGAGTAAGGCAAAAAAATAAATAAATAAAAAGAATAAAGCAGTATACAAGGGTAAGATAGCAATATTATTTTGTTAATTACTAATCTATATCATAATTCCATATAATTTTGGTAATAATAAATTTATAATACAGGGCTAATTCAGATAATGTTTAAACAAAGATATTGATAGCTACTTGATATATTTCTATTAAAATTATTCACATAATTTGCAATTCATCCTTAGAACAAAGAGTTATTATGATTAAATGTAATGGCTATTGCTGTCTATTTACTTATTTATGCCTTGTTTTATTCCCAAAAAAGATTTAGGTGTTTTAGAGATTAATTTATTAAGAAAAATAGGTGCTTAAGTATTTCCTGTTTTATCCACAAAGTGTCACTGTTGGATTATTTGAAAATCAAAAGCCATGTATTTGCTTCTTTGTTCCTAATTAGAAATATTTGCTTTTAAAGCAGTTTTAGTGCCAGGTTACTGGAAGACTGTTCTGCCTACCCTGAAATACATAAGGGATTAAGCTTGATGGAAAATGATGCTTTAAGTATAGTTGGGTTAATGAAGAAATAATTTTGCAAGTATATCTTTTCTCGTAGGCATAAATATTTATTTACAATGAACAAAGGTCCTTTAGGCCTTTGGTGCTTCTTGAAAGTGAAAGTCAAGCCCTGAAATTTTCTTTCATATTTCCTTTTGGTTTATTAATGAATCTTCTCTAGACAAAAATATGAATACTCGATTGTAAAGAAGGGGGGAAGTGTCATTAGTGAATATATATCAGACTGAGTATTTACTTAATATTAATTGCTAATTGCCAAATATATTCATACTTACTATCATAAACAAGGTGATTTAAATTCCTTTTCAGCCTTTGTATACTACGGAGTTACTGAGAAATCGTGAACTGGAGAAATATTTCTTTCTCATGAATTTGTATACTTCCTTAACAATGAGCACCTAACAGAGACAATGAGCACTTAAGCATTTTATTTTCCTCTTTTTCTAGTCTAATAGGAAATTCAAAGCAGTTTTTCTATCATTTCAATATCTCTTCTAATTTTTGAAATAATTTTAGATTTATGGAAGAGTTGTAAAAATATTAGAGTTCTTGTGTATACACTTCACAGTTTCCCTTAATGTTAACTTACCTTTATAACTTAAAATTATAGTGATTGTATAACCACAGTATAGTTTTCAAAAGCAGAATATTAACAATGGCACAGGACTATTAGCTAAACTGCGATCCTTGTTTGAATTTTGTCATTGCCTCTCCCCATGCCCTTTTTCTGTTTAGCACCCATTCTACTATTCCACACTGAATTAGTTATGTCTTCCTAGGTTCTCCCAGTCAGTTACAGTTCCTCATTCTTTCCTTGTCTTTCATGACCTTGACATTTTTGGTGAGTATACTGATCAGTTATTTTGTAAAGTGTCTCTCAGTTTTGGTATGTCAGATTTTCTCTTTGAGATTATGCATTTTTGGCAAGAATACCACACAAACAATATTGTCTCCTCATTAAATCAGATCAGGAGTACATGATGTCAATTTCACTATTTACTGGTGATGTTAACATCAATCACTTGGTTAATTTTGTATCTTCTGAATTTTATTCACTGTAAAGTTACTGTTTCCCATTTCCTTCTTTTAAACAAATTTTTTGATTTTAGGGAGAGAGAGACAGACAGACAGACAGATAGACATTTATGTATTGTTCCACTCATTTATGCATCCATTGGTTGATTCTTGTATGTGCTCTGACCAGGGATCCAACCTGCAACCTTGGCATCTTGGAATGATGCCCTAACTAACTGAGCAACCCAGCCAGGGGCACTATTTCTGCCTTTTTAATTAACAAATATCTTGGGTGTGAGAGTACTTTGAGACTATGGTAATATCCCATTTCTCCTCAACTTTTTGCCCATTGAGTAGAGTTAGCTTATGGATTTTACCTGCAGCATTCACTACTGTGGTGCTTGCTTAATGATGACCCTCTATTTCCCTCATTTCTTTGTATTTATTAATTAGAATTCATTTGTAAGGAATAGTTGCCCTTCCTTCCTTCCTTCCTTCCTTCCTTCCTTCCTTCCTTCCTTCCTTCCTTCCTTCCTTCCATCACTATGGACTCATGGCATTTATTGTATTTTATGAGTAATTGTCCAATATTATCATTATTTTATTGATCGAATTTTCTAGCTTTGGCTATTGGGAGTTCCTTCCAGTTGGTTCCTGTGGCTTTTTGACATGCCCCTACTTTTTTTTTTGAGCATTTCCTTATTTTATGACATCACCAGATGGTGAGGCTCATTTTTACATTCCCTGTTCTAGCCCTGGAATTCACCTCCTTCCACGGAGCCCTGGTTCCTTTTATTTGAGAATGGTACTTAGAAATCAAGATCTAGACACTAGATGTCTTCATTGCTACTTGTGTCATTTATCATAGGCCCTCTCAATGGATAGAGTTAAGAAATAAATATGTTCTAATCCATGCATATACATGGATTAGAGTCTATTTCTGAAGCACTCTATATATATGTTATAAACTATATGTTCATACTGATATTTGGTAGCTTTTCTTAAACCCATGTTCTTATATATAAGCTTCTTTCTTTACCTTCTTGTTAGTCAGCTCTTAATCTTTTTCATTCTCATATGAATGTGGGTTTTGACTTTATCTCTGCTTTCTAAGACTTCTGAAATACTTTTTTTTAATTTTTAATTTATTTTAATGATTGTTCAAGTACAGTTTTCTGTCTTTTACTCCCATCCCAGCCCAACCGCCAAGCCCTACCCACCTCCCTCCCATTTCCACCCTCCCTGGTTTTTGTTCCTGTGTCCTTTATACTTGTTCCTGTAAACCCTTCCCCTTTTCCCCTGAAATTCCCTCCCCTCTGGTCACCGTCAGCCTGTTCTCTACTTCAGAAGACTTCTGAAATTCTTTTGGAGTATAACTGAAAAAGAAAAATAATTAAAATAGATAAATATATGAAGTGTTATTTTTTCTAGTGCTTAATTTGACTGCTAGTGCTATTAAATATTGAATATTTATTTTTATAATTTTAATAGGTGAGAAACAGATCTGGAATTTTTGATAAAGAAAAACATCGAAACCAACTTTTGAAACTGAAACACTATTGCGAGGTATCAAAGTTTTGTATCTTAAATATAGTTTTTGAAGATATTGAGCTAAATTTTTCTTTACATCATTTAATGCCACTGTGCTGTTAATAGAAATTTTTCTATGTCAAGTTCTATATGATTGTCATTCCATTGTGATATATTAAAAATATTTCTAGTTAGAATAGTATCCCTAAGTCATAAAATAAAAATATGATATAAAAATACAGCTTTTGTAGGTAAAAAAATAAACCAATTCATAACTGGTAAAATGTTAAGTCTCTTTCATCTAGATTATTCAATATTTAATTTCTTCAACATACTCTTTTTAAGGAAATTGGCTGATTTGGATGAAATTTAATATGTGCCTAAATACATATCAAGATGTCTCAAGGAAACAAAATGGCAGCCAACCAGTTTTTAAAAGAGTATATCTCACATAGTTTTGAGGGGATCTTATAAACTTAGCATATTGGTAGAGGTAGATAGAAGTATGTAATTATCAAGGATTTTGTGGGCCATATACCCTAGAGGTAATGAACATTTATAAAAAAATCAATGTTTCTTAAGGTATCAAGTGTCTTGAATAAAATGAGCTAGCATACTTTGAAAAGTAAATAATGTTTATATGAGCCTTGATCATTATTATTACTGAGAACAGAAGTGGAATGCTTAAAGGGGACACATCAAGTCTTCAGGGGAAAATGTGCAGAGGGTGGGCCATAGGGGGAGGGAGAGGGTTCTCATTCTGAGCAGGGCTATCCCTGGCCTGCCTTGCCTAAGCATCCAAGACCACCTAGATGCACATTGCTCTGCCAGGGCCTTCTGAGCAGTTGTGCAGGGTGTGGTGGGATGTAGCATCTCAGATAAGACATGCTCAGGCCCCATGAGGGATCCAGTCTATTTCTCCTAGTGTGTTAG
>PVIA01016642.1:0-18177 GCA_004024845.1 Tonatia bakeri | reverse complement strand
GCGGCCGCAGCACAAAAGGCGGCGCTGCTGCAGCTCAGCTCCGGATGCTGCTCCCGCCTCCTCCTCCTCCTCCTCTCCTCCCCCCGCTGCCCTCGACCGGACCCGGGGTGCCGTCACAGGCGATGCTCGTGCGGTGTCCGGTTGTCCACCCCAGATTTCTCCCCCCCCCCCCCGACCCCTAGCCCCGTCCCTACTCCGCTTGAACTCCCGCTCCTACCTAGGCCCCCGCCCCTGGCCCCCCGGGACGGACACGCCCTGAGCGGGGGATGCTGCGCTAGAGCCGCCGGCCTCTTAAAGGAGCCCGCTGCTGCCATCCGGCGCACTCCAGGCTCGTCCCCGGCCCGTCTGGCTTCCTCACCTCCCTGCTGGCGGTCCCACCATGGGCCTTTTGCGATTCCGTAGAAGCCCCCTAACACCGGTCTTACAAACTCACTCCTATACCCTGAGGCAGTAGCCCCTCAGATGGGAAACCGCCACCCCTCCCCCCACCTCCGCTCTAGCATTGCTCCCCCTGTCATAACAATTTTGGCAGCTTTCCTTCCCCTAATTGTCACCACTCCAGTTCCACCCAATGGGAATCCACTCGGCTCAAGGCCCCGTCCCCCTTCCGTGATCCTGGATGACCCCCTCATTATTCCAAAATTCCTCTGGACCTCCATCCCAGTTTAGGAGTGAGCCATCTCTTCCCGGACCCACTCATTAGAACGCTCATTGGAATTAGACACTTTTCGTGCTCTTTTTCTCTCCAAGGTCATACGATTTTCCCTCACCTTTCAGCCCAGCAGTTGTGAGACTTTGGGGGAGGAGGAAATGGAGCTCTGAAACCCAGATTAGTCGATTACATTTAAGAGGCAAACATCTCTTGCGCTCTTCAACTGAGAGATCCAAGACGCATGGCAGAACGAATGGGACCACCACGTGCCTCAGTCCTTTCAATTCTGTCCTGATTCTCAGGATCAGAGGGGTCATTTTACAAAGGCTTTAGAAAAGAAGTGGAAACCCGACAGACTGCAGGGCAGAACTAAATGGGAAGAGAGGTGAAGAGACAACCTAAGAGAAGAAAGAAGGTTCTGGGAGACGGAGGCCCGAACGCTAGGGGCTTAGGTTGACGGCTGGGTGGGCTGTCAGAGGTGGACTTTGACGTACAACTGTCCCAGCGATCCGAGGGGCAGAGAACAGCCCTCTCCCGCGTTCACGTAAGGCCCACCCTCGTAGACTGCAGAGAGTCAGGATCCGACAGCAGTCTCATCACTTAGGCCAATCACCAACTTCTTTGAAGACAGAGGCGGGATCAGAGGGGCTGACTCTTTCCTTGTCCCTGCCCCTCTAGGTGAAGAAACCAATCGCAATCCACCTAGAGCAAGCGAACGCTACAGTGAACAACCAATTACGCCAGAAAGCTGCTCGTGCTTGCTAGACCCTGCCCTTCCAGCTGCGACAAAGATGACGCGCGAGCTCCTGGATTCTGTAGTTTTCTCAGTATGAAGCCCTCTGCCTCCACCCCATTGCTTGAGTTAGCTCTTACCACCCCGCCCCCAGCCGCTTCCACTGGGCTAGTACGCGTGTCCACGGGAGAGGAGACTCGGAAGGAAAGAGAAGGGACGGTATTTAAAACAAACAAACAAAACCACTCCCAGCTCGGGTAACTACTGTGGAGATGTCCATTCCTCCCACAAGGCGGTGCTGCCCGCTAGGGCGAACCACGCGGACAGTTGTGGGGCGAATCGCTCTCCTCCTTATAGACCCTCATGGAATATGGTAGGCGGGTGGGTGTGGGGGGGGACTCCATATCCCAGCATGCTCCACGGCGGGCCCTGCCGGCCGCGACTTGGGGCTTGGCCCCGGCCCTAGCGTGTCGGCGTTGTATTGGGGCGCGTGGAGGCTGAAGTCACTGTGGTGCCCGCGGGGACGGAGGAGGGAATGAGTGAAGAGGAGCAGGGCTCCGGCACCACCACAGGCTGCGGGCTGCCCAGGTGAGCGGCCCCGTACCGACTGCTGCAGGGTGAAGAGCGTGGCGCGGTGCGGACGGGTAGCGGCGCGGCCCCAGCATGCATCTGGCCTGAGGGTTGTTCCCGGCAAGCACTGGGGTAGTGGGCCGTGGTTCCCAGCATTCACCCGAGCGTTGGCCACTGCCTCCAGCTCGAAATAGTTTGGGGCTGGCCCGGTTCCCAGACTGCACTGGGGCATTGGGCTTTATGCTCCGAGATTCAGTGCATTTGGTGGGTACTGGGTTCTTGGCCTGCACTGTGTTAGGGGACATGCATTTCCAACTTGTACTCGGGTACAGGATTCCCCCGCCTTAACTGCGACAGGAACTGTGCATTCCCCGCTTGCCCTGGGGCCGTGGACCCTGCTTTCCCAGTCTGTACCGCCACTCCACATTGAACCCAGCCTGTGGCTGCTGTACTGCCTGGGGTCTCCTGGACCCTGTGACCCCCATAGTGTGCCTGGGTCTGATATAGCAGTGCTTGGCCAGGTGGGTGCAGAGAGGGGAGGTGTGATAAGGGTCTGTGCCCCTACCCCCAGTATAGAGCAAATGCTGGCAGCCAACCCGGGCAAGACCCCGATCAGCCTTCTTCAGGAGTATGGGACCAGAATAGGAAAGACGCCCGTGTACGACCTTCTCAAAGCCGAGGGCCAAGCCCACCAGCCTAATTTCACCTTTCGGGTCACCGTTGGCGACACCAGCTGCACTGGTGAGGAAGGCTTGGGCCAGCCTGGCTGGGGTGTGCATTCACAGGGCCCCATTGGCTTTATTTCTTGGAGTCTTTTCACAGTCCTCTTCTCCAAGAGCAGTGAGGGAGGGAGAGATTTCAGAGGGAAAGGCCACTGACTGGATTGGGAGAACAGGTCTAAGAGGAGGTGGGTAGGACTTGTAAGAGTTAGAGGACCAAGCAGGATTGCCATAGTGATCTGGCAGGTCAGCATCATCCTGGAGGAAAAAGAGGAGATAAACCAAAATCTCAGCCAAGTATTTGGGGCAGTGAGTGTTGGCTGTCCTGGACTTTTTGCAGGTGCTTAACCAAATTCGTATTTAATCATCAACGTCAGTCTAATCCAGTGATGTAAGTGGTAGTATCCTCATGTTGAATATAAGGAGACAGGCTCAGAGAGATTCAATGACTGGTACAAAATCACAGGCTTAGTAAGTGGTAGAGCCAGGCTTGACTCTAGAGCCTACCATCTTTCTATTTTTCCAGCCATCTCTATTGAGAGAGAAAGCTTCCCAGAGGAAAGTAAGGTAGAGAAAGAATCTCCACCCAAGGTGTCTGAGCTCAGGAGCAGTTCTGTCTGGCATGGCTTGATTTGGGGAGCTCATGGAAAGATAAGGGCCCTTCCTTCCAGCAATTAGTATAACACTTCCAGTCTTGGACAGGGGGAGGCCAGTGAGAAGGGGCTTGGTTGACTCCCTATAGCTGTAAGGAGAGAGGCTGTGGGATGCTGGTTTCTCTTCTGTCCTTCCAGTGACCTCCAGTATTGCCCACACCCCCTCTCTCAGGTCAGGGCCCCAGCAAGAAGGCAGCCAAGCACAAGGCAGCTGAGGTGGCCCTCAAACACCTCAAAGGGGGGAGCATGCTGGAGCCGGCCCTGGAGGACAGCAGGTGAGGGAGGAACAGCTGAGGCATCCTAGAGGCCCTGCCAGGAACCCAGGCCCTTGCACCAGTAGGCCTGGCCTGGTGACACTTAGCCACCTTGACCTGGTCTCTTCCCGAGTTTCCTCTGGCCCTGGGCAGGATGCTTCCAGGGATCCTGCTGCTGGGGGGAATGGCCAGGTCCACTGAGGGCTTTGTGGCTGTGGCTAGGGAGGGAGAGGGGTGGAGGCTGAGGCTGGAGGGAGTTGCCTTCTTTGTCTAGCAAGATGCCTTTTCCTCTTCTGCACTCAGGTTGGAGTTTGTTGTTCCCATGTTTCTTGGGTAGAAAGAGACCCTCTTCCTCCTTTTCTCAGTCTTTTTGATCTGATGCTTGGCAGCAAAGGATCCCAGGAGGAAGAGCTGGTGGTTGAGCTTCCCTGAGCCTTTGACTCAAGTGGGAAGAAATTCTCATAGAGGATGGACAGGTCAGGAGGACCTTGGTCCCCCACCTTTCCAATGAGCCCCCTCGCCCACACATGGGTGTGAATCAAAGGCCCCCTTCCCCTCGGGAAGTTCTTTTTCTCCCCTAGACTCTTCACTGCCTGAGGACTTTCCGGTTTTTACTGCTGCAGCCGCTGCTACTCCTGTTCCATCTGCTGTCCCAACCAGGTATTTTGTGTTTACTGACTGCCTGAGGTGGGGAGGGAGGGGTCCTGGCTCCTGGCCCCCAGCCTTTGGACCCAGGCTGGTGAGACAAAAGGAAGTCTGAGAGTAAACAGAGGCTGGAATAGTTGGGGACCAGAGTTTGAAGAATTTGCACCAGCTGGTAAGCTCTTGGGACAGGAGGTAATTAATGATTGTTATATGGATGATGTTTAACCATGTTTAAGGGTCTTGCAAGGCCCTGTTCTTCTGGCCTGGCCCTATGATGGCCCTGCGTTTGAGTCCCATCAGGTGCTTCCAGGAACTGAATATACAGCCCCTCCCACAGTCCTGGTGAGGTGATGACCACGTGTTCCAGAAAATTGAAATGGGGCTGGGACCTGGAAGAGACCTCACTTGCAGGGGAGGGAGAAGGAAGCAGGCTACAAGTTTGGACAGACAGCTGCCTGCCCTGCTGGAAGGGGGGTGATAGTGGGGGAAACCAAAACAAGGCATAGGACTCCTGGGCAGCAGCAGAAGAAACTAGCCCCCTCAGCTTTGGCCCTGGGCCCTTTTTCCTTCAGGAGCCCCCCCATGGAGGTGCAGCCCCCTGTCTCTCCTCAGCAGTCCGAGTGCAACCCAGTTGGTGCTCTGCAGGTGTGCCGCCACCCTCATTTCCTGTGCATGCCTGTCCTCCCTTGAACCAGGGGACATGAGGGAAGTTAATAGGGGGTGGTTACCCTGTTCTGGGAGGTGGTTACCCTGTTCTCAGGGCTTTTTCCATCCCCTTTATTCCTCTTTTAATCTGGAATCTTAGGCTCTAGGATAGGAGGGTAGGGTTTGGACTCCTGTCACTCAGCCTTGTGCACCCTTATTTCTCCCTTCCAAGGAGCTGGTGGTACAGAAGGGCTGGCGGTTGCCTGAGTACACGGTGACTCAGGAGTCTGGGCCGGCCCACCGCAAAGAGTTTACCATGACCTGCCGAGTGGAACGTTTCATTGAGATTGGTAACTGGGCAGAAGGGAATTCTTGCAACTACTGTCCCTAGCACTCCAGTCCTGGCCACAGGCAGCACCTGTCCTCTCTGCTACAGTCCTGCTCTCTTGGCTGAGACCCCCATCTTGGCTCCTTCCTCTTAGCGTCTTCCTTGTACCCTATATTCCGCCCTCTTCTGGCCAACCAAGGTCTCAGGTTCATGGCAGGTCCTGAGCTCCCCTTTCCAATCGGCATCTCCTGAGGGGACCCTCAGCCCAAGTTTGAGCTGGGTGAAAAGCCCTGGGTCTGTTGGAAGTTATAATCCAGTGACCCTCTTCCCACACACAGGCAGTGGCACTTCCAAAAAGCTGGCAAAGCGTAATGCGGCGGCCAAAATGCTGCTTCGAGTGCACACGGTGCCTCTGGATGCCCGGGATGGGAATGAGGCAGAGCCTGAAGACGACCACTTCCCTATTGTGAGTGGCTTGTGGGCCATCCTCCACACCAGGCCAGGGCATTGGGGACTCAGTTCTGTGACTTGGGACTGAGCCCTTCTGGGTCCTAGGCCTGCTTCTGTTTATTTTTCCTAATGGACCCTGGGTTCTTGGGGACCCCTCTCAGCTTCAGCTGTAGGCCCACCTGGCATGTGCTGTGGGGGAGCTGGCCTGGTATGGCTGTCCTGTAGGCTTTTGTTCTTGGGATGAGCAAAGTCTGCCTGGCCATCCAGTTCAGGGTCTAGTGAGAAGGGGCCATATGGGGATTGTCTAAAGGGCTACAAGCTAAAGATAACCATTCTTTGGGCTTTTCTCTCCGTGGATATTAAATGTCCATTAAATGCCTGGGTCTTCCAGCCCAATGCTACATCTGTTTCTGTCTTGTCAGGGTGTGGGCTCGCGCCTGGATGGACTTCGGAACCGGGGCCCAGGCTGCACTTGGGATTCTCTGCGAAATTCAGTGGGAGAGAAGATCTTGTCCCTTCGCAGCTGCTCCCTGGGCTCCTTAGGTGCTCTGGGCCCTGCCTGCTGCAGTATCCTCAGTGAGCTTTCTGAGGAGCAGGCCTTCCATGTCAGCTACCTGGATATTGGTATGGCTAGTTGGGGGGCCGGGGGATGTTGGGGACTGGACCAGAGCAAGTACAGATGGGTATAAGGAGTCAGGGAGGACATGATGATGACGTGGTCCACCCCTCCCAGTGCTGCCTTCCCACCCAACACTGCCTCCCTCCTCTCTCTTGGTCTCCAGAGGAGTTGAGCCTGAGTGGGCTCTGCCAGTGCCTGGTGGAGCTGTCCACACAGCCGGCCACCGTGTGTCATGGCTCCGCAACCACCAGGGAGGCAGCTCGAGGGGAGGCTGCTCGCCGTGCCCTGCAGTACCTCAAGATCATGGCAGGCAGCAAGTAAAGCGACAGCTGGACTCAAGGACGTACACCCTAGCTCCCTGCTCCTCTTGCCTCGGCCCAGCATCTGCCCAGCTTTGGTACCCCCTGGAGGTGCCATCTCTACTTCTGACACAGACTGCCTCCCTGCAGGCTGAGGAGGGCATGGCCCCAGGAACCAGAGACCACAGTGCCTCAGTGGCCCAGCATCCGTCCTTATGTTACTAGTGATGATGAAGGGAAATGAAATTTGTCACTGTCCCCTAGAGCCCAGAATAAATGTGCTGCTCCTTGGATTCTTAACCCTGCTCTTTCTGTTTCCCTGAGTAGCTGATGGCAGAGGAGGTTAGTGCCAGATCACCTCCCATGTTGTGCCTCCCCACCTTGTTCCCCACAGGTCCCCATGTCTGCTTTTCTGGTGGCAGGAGGCTGGGTGCAGTGACTTCTGGGACTCCCATCACCTGTATTCCTGGAGAGTTTGGTGGAGATGGAGGGGCTGTGGTTCTTGCCCTGGGCTCTCTCCCAGCCCTTTCAAGTTTCAGACACAGACACCTGGATTCAGAAGCCAGGCAGCTTTATTTTTTTTTTGGTTGGGGGGGGGGGCGCACATTCATTTTTGGGTGTGGGCCTTACATGCAAACCTATCAAGGGATGATGACTTGTCATTTCTTCCCAAAGCGCTGAGGGGCAGCCAGACTCCAGAACAGGGAGCTCAGTCCCTCCCCAGCTCGGGTACTCAGCCGTTTGTTCCTCCAGGAGCCCCAGGTGTTTCTGCCGAACCTTAGGAGAGATCCTTCCTCAGGTGAAGGTTCTTCCAGTCCTCCCCTTTTCCAGCCCCCTCCCTCCTCTTCCTCTGGCCCCTGCCTTGCCTGTGCCCCTCTCAGACTCACCTCTGGGGCTGAAACAGGAAGGCTGAGCTCCGGCTGGGTCTCTGCATGGTCTGGAGCAGGGAGAGCAATAGTGACCTAGGGGTCTCAGAATCTTGTGCTGGGAGGGGTCCAGGGTCTTCCTCCTGTGGTACAGGGACATCCAGGAAGGAATGTGGCCAAAGACTTTTGACATTCAGGTCACTAGAAGAAGGATGTAGCTTCCAGTGGCAAGTTGTAAGAGCCCTTTCCTCAGATGTGAGGCCCCAGTGCAGACCCTTGCCGCTGGAGTGTTTGAGCCTAGAGCAGAAGTCTCAAGCTGAGGCAGAGGGAAATAGTGATGTGGGGAGGGGGGCTCACTTACCATGAAGATCTGACCTCCATCCAGGTCGCTTGGTTCTCCAGCGTGGCCCCAGTCTGTTATTAAAAGCAGCACCACCAGCAGCACTGCTGCCTGCCTGGAATCCATTCCGTGATCTGCCTTCCGACAGCTACCTCTGCCTCTTATACCTGCTGTGCCCCTGTCCCCCACCCCACAGCAGCCTGAGGGGGGATACAGAGCAGGCAATGGAAATGCACCGCTCCATTAAGAGCCCCTGGGATCCCCTCCCATGGCCCCTCCGGGACTTCCTGCTCCCAGCCTCCAGCCCCAGCCCCTAAGCCTGAAGTTACAGACTTTATTAGATGCATAAATCCTGTCTCCAGAGCTCAAGAAGCATCATTAATTGCAGATGCTTTGTCAGAGCCAGGCCCTGGGGGCCTTTAAGAATCCCCAATCCCTCAACAGGTTGGAGAGCTCCAATTGATCACCTCCTCTCTTCTAACTTATAGAATAAAAGCATAAATGAAGTCCTGTCAGGAAGGGCTAGGTATTGTGTCCTGGAACAGAGAGAGTGGGGGAAAGAGCCCAGGTCAGAGTCGGCCGGGATGACACAGCCTGCTTTCTCCCCTGGCTGGGGTTGCAGTCAGGGTCGCCCAGCCCATTCGCACCTGTTCAAATGTGCCTCTTAGAGGGTTACAAAGGGAGTCACTACTGAGATTTAACATGGGAAACTTCCCTGCCTGTGGAAAGAAAAGTTAGATACAGAAGGAAGATAAAAGAAATCCTTGTAGATGCACTCCATCTTCACTCCAGAGCACTGCTTAGGACCTGCCTCACCTGGGCCTAGGGAGCCATCCTCTGCAGCTGGGGCACTGCTGCCACCCTGTGGCCGCAGCTCCACACTGCCAGGTTCAGCCATTTCCTTTTTCTGGAATAGAGCTCTATGAAGAGTCAGACGGATGGCTCCGATCTAAGGTCCTGATTTTAAGGAGTCCAAGACAGGCAGGGGCAGAACACTGGAGTGGGACTATTTTCCTGTCCACCTCCCTCTAGTCACCTCCGCCTTCGCCTGGCTGTGATCTACTGGGGCAGGAGACTAGAATCCAGCCTTAGGAAAGACCTGACTCACCAGAAGGGGTCCTTCGAAGTCATCTGGTGCCCTTTCCCGTCTGATCCTAGGATCCATGCAGAGTGGTTCTGTAGCCTATGAATCAGCCTTGGGCAAGCTGTCTACCTCTCTAAACTACAGTTTTGTCACCTTAAACACGGCAACATTAAAAGGAACTACTTCCTAGGGTGAGCATTATTTGAGATACTATTGGTCATCCATTCAGTACAAGATGTGACACAAAGCAACTGTCCTGAAAACACTGGCATGAGGAGCCTCACACACCCGAGTCCCAGGAACTGACCATCCCCTGAGAGTCTCCAGACAGATCCTTGCACTGAGCTGGTTTCTGTCTCCTTGTGGCCTCCACCAGGGGGGGTCTTAGTTTGGCTCACTGTCTCCCAGAACATCTCTCGATTCTTTGATGTACACGAGCCTTTCTCAGGTTTGAGGACACTTCATTCTTCTACTCTGTAGTCTTCTTTTTGTTCAAGGGGACATGCTCCTCCCACCCCCACCTCTTTCAAGTAAGGCATTTATAAACCAATTTGTACTTGGGGCAGACAGATCAGAGCAGGTTTTCATCTGGATGTTCTAGACACTGCATTTCCACTCATGCAACCTAAACTAGGGCGAACCTTTCTGTAAGCTATGTCTCATGGCTGGTCCCAAGCACAGAACCTAACACTCCTCATTATATCTTATAGTTTCACTACTTCTAAAAATGGAGTGTTGAAATCATAGATAGATGGTTCTCCTGTGGGAAGTGGATCCTGCCCCACAGTGAGGTCCCTGTGCTCTCATCTGACTGAAGTCCAGAGGAGCAGAGGGTGGGTGGGGCACTGCGAAGAGTGGCTCTGGGGTCAGACAGAACTCAGTTTTAATCCCAGCTCCTGGCACTTCACTGTGTGCCTTTGGCAAGTGTCTTAACCTTAAACCTCACTTCATCATCAATAAAATGAGGCAACTACTCCTCTTACCAAGAGGTTGCTGTGGACAGTAAATGACGCAAAGCATCTAGCATTCCATCTAGCATAAAGCAGACGTTCAGTAAATGTTTACCATTCTGCTGCTTCTCCCTCTGCTATTTTTCTGATCACCAAGCACAGCACTGAGGTGAGGCTGCATCAAGACAGGAGCAGCACCTAGCTGGCTTCCTGTGTCCAGGGTGGGGGTGACTGGTCTCTCCTTTGGTTAGTAGTTGAAATGGATTAATTCTGATAACATGGTAAACTGCCCTGCTTTCATGTCCACCTCCCAACTCTTAATTTTGGCTTTAGTATCTGGCCTTCAGGAACTCCCTTTCTTACCCTCTCTGGACCCCCACGTGTTCCTGACCACAACACAGTGAAGACCACTACCTGAGACCCCTAAGGAGACTCAGTTTCCTTCCTTGTGTCAATTATACCAAACATCAGCCACAGAAAGCTTATATAATTTCTCTCCTATTGGGAAACGCTCAGAGGCACCTGCTGTTTCCTGGTCAAGTTCTTCAGTCTGGCTTACTCGCCTCACTTGTGATAATTATTGAGGAATACACAGGTGCAATTAGTAGCGACTGCCCTACACCTCCTTACTCATATGGTTCCTAAGTATTACCTCTTTTTCTTGACAACTCTCTTACCTGCTTCTAATCAGTGCCCCCACAGCCTAGAACTCATAGAATCATAGAAAGCTTCTCTTCTGGTCTCTGTGTATTCCCGTCATGTCGTACACATTTTTTTTTTTAATTGTTGGGAATGGGTGGGGACAAAACACTGAAAGGTAAGAAGAGGACACTTGCCTTCAAACACCATGCCATCCCTCACCCTCACACAGCCACACAAGTCCTCTAGTGAGGGCTCTGACGAGGGCCCTTGTCTCCTGCACAGATCTGAGCGCTGGCCCCTGTGCTTTCTGTTATATAATTTACATAAACCACCCACCTTCTCTAGACTGTCTTTACTGCATAAAAAGGAGGGATAAGAATATAGGCTCCTTTTGTTCAAAGGAATGGGAGAGTGAGGAAAATCCGACATGGAAGTCCAATGGTTTCCCAGAAAGAGTGGATAATGGGATGTGTAGATCAGAGTACTGAAGTATCAGACATAACAGTGGTTCTCTCGATAGTTTAATGTTACATTTGCAGCATAAATAAGGCACAATATATGTCAGGGCAAGGGAAAGAGGAAGAAGGCATGGCTGGGGATAACTGCTAAGTGGCAAGGGGGAAGGAGGAAGGGACAGTTAGGGAGAATAGAGCGAAGACTCTGCCTCAGCCCCGTCCTGGGAGATTGTGAGAGCCTGCTCACTGGGATGATGCTGAATTGGGGCGGGCGGGCGGCGGGAGGGAGATGGTTTTGTAACAAAACAGCCTGTAGCACTGCATGCTCTCACCTGTCAAAGTCCACCACTGGGGACTGGAGACTCAGACCCACAATGGAGTTCCTTGATGAGATGGAGAGGTTTTGCTACACGTCAAAGATATACAGATAAGCAGAGATATAACCATCGATAGACACTGTTTTCTTTGTCAGGAGGCTGCAGCCTCCAGCCCCAACAGTGAAGGCTCATCTCTCTGCCTGAGGGGGGGGGGTGTGTGGGGGGGGTGTGGGGTGTGTGTGTGTGTGTGTGTGTGTGTGTGTGTGTGTGTACAGGACAGCTAAACTCCAGCTGGTCCTTCCTGAAACAGAGAGTGTGGAGTGACCAGTCTGCAAGGGAATATGGAACAGCACCTGTCTAGAGCGATGCAGGACAGGTTTAGGGATAAGCAGGATGAAGACAAACCTAGATTTTGAGATGAATAATGTGGTTGTTTTCACGGTAGTGGAGAGAGGGGACTGCAGGACATGAAAAAACACATATATTAGTGCTCAGGCAGAGGATGGTACTTAAATAGTCTTGATGCCCTACAAGAACTTCCCAGCTTGCCCCAAAGGCGGTGGTTCTCAAACTTTAGTGTAAGAATCACTTGGAGTGCTTGTCAGAGCCCATCCCCAGAGTTTCTGATTCAACAGTTTAGGGGTGGGGGGCAAATGTACATCCCTAACAAGTTCCCAGACGCTGGTGCTGCTGGTGCCGGACCATGTCCTGAGAGCCACTGCCCTAAGGCAGTCAGTGAACTAGTGCTCACAGCCATTTCTTACAGCTAAAACATCACTCACCAGCAGTAGCTAATGCTGGTAAGATTTCTCTGTGCTACCAGCTCCCATTAAAAAAACAAACCCTAGCAGCTACAACACAAACCTGCATCTACGAAGGACATAAGCTGCCTTAACCTCCCTATTCTCCCCAGCCTTTTCTCATTCTGGAGTAGGATTTTACCCCAAAGAGAGATGAACGAACTGGTACGGGGGTGAGAATGGTGGCCGGCAGCCACCTACGCTCATGCCTGCTGGGTCAGCACCCTGGGGAGTGGAGGAGGTGGGGAATTTATGTCTGTGTGCACGTGTTTTGTAAACAGAAACAGAATTCTGTTCTCTGAGGGGATGATTAGGGTTGTGAGAGGTTGAGGGTCCTCACTTCTTGTTCCTCCCTCCGTCCCTGTCAAACAAAAGTCTAAGGAAAGCAGAAAGAGCACATCAACCAAGACATTACGTGATACAGCCAGGAGGATTGGATTCTACACAGACTGGTTATGAAATAAAAAAACACATTTCCTTCCTGTGTATACAATGTACAATGTTAATGGGAAATAATGATTTGGGGATGGGAAGGCTATGAAAGAAAGGGAGAACTTTCGGGGGATGAGCTGTCTCAGGCCTAGCACCTTCGGCGGAGCGCCTCAGTGAGGAACATGGGAGCCTCAGAAACCAGAGGAGGAATATCTTGACGTCTGTGTGGTGGTTCAGGTCGTAGACAGGGAGGGCGTAGCTTGGATTAAGCACTCATCCACCAGGATGCGTAGTGCTGGAGGGCAGTGAATCAGTCACGGAGCCAGGAACAATACAACAGGCAAAGGGAAGGCGGCAAGGAAAGGTTCAGTTAGGTTCTCTCTTTACCACCACCGAGAATATATGGTCTAGTGCTTAGGGCCAAGAAGATGAGTGCAGGCTGAAGGAAGCCAGATTTGGGCGATACAACCAACAGGGAAAGAGTAAGTAAAAAAAAGTCCTACTCTTCCTAGTCCACCCTAGTTATAGGGGAGGCTTTCTCAGACTTTTCAACTCTAGGCAAGCTTTCAAGGGAATGGGGCAGAAAGTCCGCATTCCAGAAGACCTAGTTGTGGCTCCTGTCTCTATGGCCTTGGTTATCTAGCAGCTGTGTTTTTGGAGTGAAATCAGAGGCCGGAGTCGTGTGTTCACGTGGAAGAGCCCCAAGTGTTCAGACTCCCAGCTTCTTTCAGAAAGTGTCCTTCCTTAAGTCCTTGGAAAGGCCATGATTCCTAAGAAGGGCTAAGTAACTCCCTTCACAATGTCTGATTCCGGTCCAGATGAGTCTGGAAGGTAAAGAGCGAGGGAGAGCGACCACAGGACTGATAGCAGTAACAGGATCAATGATGTTCCCCTCGACTATAAGAGAGGCTTCCGGGTAAGCAACTGCTGTCTTCTTAGTGAGACTGTGGACCAACTAAAGAGCTGTTGTGGGGGGTGGTTCTGTCCTGCCCCTTCCTCATGCCAGTGATTCTACTCTGGTTCTGTCAATACTCCTCATTTAGGTCCCCGATACTAACTTCCCACTGATGAAAATGAGAGCCAGACATGGGGGTTAAGACAGTAAACAAGACCCTCTACAGAAACTAGCCATCCTACTCAGGGACAGACTAGACTGGCAGGATGTAAACTACCTCCAAAGCCAGGCAGTGAGGTGGGGCATGTGTACAGTGACAAACTGATTCTTAACTTAAAAAACACTTGACTGAAGGGGGAAGGAAAATAGTGAAGAGTCTTACGAAGGCTCCTTAGGAGTCATAAAGTCAGTCAAGCTTAAGGGCAAGGCTGATAGCGGGAAATCAAGATAATAAAAAAATGAAACAAAACTAAAGCAGGAGAAAAGCCCAGGGAGCAGCCGTCTAAAAGATAAGTCCTGAGCAGCAGTTATGGCTGTGAATTTTTAAAGGCAAGTGGAGTCCCTGGAGGTGGTAACCTGCTTCCTGACCATCTGCCATCCCATTTGCTAATCTGAGCCTCCTCGGGGGCTGTTCCTTTTGGGGCCCAGGTGGTAGAGGATGAGAAAACCATGTTTTCTCTCCTTTCTCTTCACCAGGTGTGGCCTGTTCAGCACAGGCTCTGGAAAGCAGGAGGGAAAATTAAAAACAAATGCAGTAGAACATGTCATCTGACTGGCTCACCAGTTTACCACTCTGAGGAGGTGGGAATCTTGTAGCTTAGAACATTTCCTCATTCCCCTATGACAGCCAATTTTAGAAGACAAATAATAAAGGAAGCTGGGAATTATTCTGTATGTATGTTTAAGATGGAGGTAGGAGAGATGGAGAAAAGGACATTCTTGGCTTCGGCAGATGGCAGAAGGTGGCTCTGGGACAACTGGAAGGGTTTCATATTGAAGAGCTATTAAAGCTGACATATTTATCCACAGGCCCCTGGCTTTGGATCGCTTCCTATGGCCTTGGTGGAAATTGCATAGTTCAGAGCCAAAGGAAGATGAGAAGTCTTCATGGGGAAGAGAGAGAGACAAGAGGGATGAATTTCCCCCTGCAACCAAACTCTTCAAATGTAAGAATGGCTGAGAGCAACAGTCACCAATTTCTTAGGCAGGCTAGACCCTTCAACAAGCAGGGCTCTTCAGCTGAGATTAGTACTGGACCTGCTGCTCCCTGGCCTCTCCTTATCCAACTTCATACTCAAGAAAACCCTCTTAGGACCTTGGCTATGATGCCTCAGAGTCCTGGGGCTTAGACATTGGAGAAGCACTGCACCTAGGGGGAAGAGAGCAGAACTGAAGAAATGCTGCAGAACCAGAGAGACCTAGTGGCTAGGCTAGGAGCTTGCTGAGAGAGAAGGCAGATCCAGAGGATGTTGAGTGCTTGTGACTGTAAGGCCCTACCTCAGAAAATAAGTCAGATGTGTGACGCTTAGAGATGGGGGGAAAGTGAGGGAGCTCACAATAGCTTCCATGGTGCTGCATCTAAACTAGTTATGGAAGAGACAGGCAGTAATGTGGACAGGGGAATGAAGAGGGCAAGGCAGAAGCAGGAAGATGACCAAAAGGATTATGTGTGCTTTGGTCAGTAGATTCCTATAAAACATAAAAGAATCAATCCAGTAACCTGATGGAATGAGCATTCCTGCCTGACCTAATGATTAGTCTGAAGAAGGATGGAGCAGGGAGGGGAGGAGTCAGCCAATCAGATCCTGGGCTCTTCCCCCTTTTACTACCAAGCCCTATCTAATAAGGCCACAAGGTAAGATTGCCAAGGCTTAGTGGGAGCTGGGAAAGACCCCACCACTTAAACTGGGAACACTCAAGAGACAAAATGTTGTACTCAAATAGCTCTGGAAATAGATAAAAAAGGACTAAAACTCTTGGGGGCTTTGTTGCTTTCTTTTTTGCTTTTTTTTTTTTGGTTTTTGTTTGTTTTGTTTTTATTTTTTAAATTTTTTTTTGGTAGAAGATAGGGAGAAAGACTAAAGTTTATGGAAGAGCCGGAAATTACTGCTACTTCATACATCAAAGGTAACCTTACATTCTCCCTAAATGAATATTTTGATTAGAACTTTGGATGGGTAAAAAGGGATAAATACGCAGCTACTGGGACACAAAGTCCTGAGTCCAAGAGAGGGCTGGGGATGGATCAGCAGCTGACATGCTATTGATTCTAGCTCCCTCTACCTAGCAGGAAGGGGCACGCTGCTAAGGAACAAGAAGGTACAGTCATGGCTTAGTGGGAGGAGAGGGAACTGGGAAACCCGAAAACTGGAAGTGCAGGGGTTAGTGTTAAAAGAGAGAAGTATACGTGCATGGGCAAGGGCGATTGATCGTTCAGGCCACCTGGAAAGGCCTTTGGCTGTGGGGACATCAGAAACCCCCCCTTAGGGGATGATCTATATGGCTCTGGGGCTGGGAGGCTCCTAGTACAGGTGTCAACATACATGACCATGTGGCTAAAAAGCCCCACGTCTGTCCTTTACTCACAACACACAGTTTCCCCCCCAAACTGCCACGTCCAAGGCAGATGCGAGGGGATAAGATGACATCTCTCTTGGCTCTGGGATGGGCGAGCTCTGGCTGGGGATCCTCCACAAGGGGAGGCATCATCTGCCTGCAGACTGGGACTGTGGAGTCATAATCACATGCGACTGTATGGGCATGCTCAGTTCTGTCCTTTGGCTGGCCATCTGAGTGAGCACTGAGGTGGCCACTGCTTCAGCTGCTGAGCGAACACTGAGGCCATTGCTAGGTGCTGTTGCTGAGCTGTGCTGAATCACAGGGGCTGGAGAACCCGTTGGCTCCGAGCTTTCCTTGGGGCTTTCTGCCAAGGAAAGAGGGCAAAGAACAGAGAACAATTAGAAAACAGAATGGGGAAATAGGCAGGACTACCTTTTCCCATAATTCTAAAGCAGACCAAAGGAAAAGGAAGCCTATTTTTTGGGGGGGGAGCGGGGGTTGGGGCAGGGAGAAACTTCCCAGAATCTTGGCTTCTAAACTATGAATGAGCTGGTAAACAGTAAGCTGTGGGAAGGGAAGCAAGAACTAGAAAAATTACCTATCCCAATAAAGCAAATCCCCAACATGTTAATTACACTGTCTGGCTTCTTTGTATGTAGTTCATTACCCTTTATTGGAATACTCTTCCTCTTACTCGTTTAAACGTGATTTAAAATAGATTTCTTTTTTAGGTATCTTCTCTGATTAATTCCCACAGGAACTGAATCATTCCATTTTTTAAAATTTTCCTTTAGCATGTAGTTGTACCACAGGTACACATGATAAATATCAAGCTATAATCAAATTATGTAATAAATGATCAGTCCTTGGCTAAGGTACACTTCACACAACAAATCCCAAAGAGGTCTGTAGACCCTCCTGACTACTCATTAGCTAGGTATTACTGACTTAAAACACTTATTGTGAGTAATGTCACTCCACCTAGTGACAATAACAAATATCTGAACTGCACACAAAGACAACTCCAGCTTGCTCATCAGTCAAGGAGTTTTCTTAAATACCAGATAGCCTCTACGTCTGCTTAAACAGAGATGTGTGGAATGAGGGCAAACTTCCAACGGTTAGTAATATTCTTGACCTGAAGAATACTTGAGTCTTCTTTTAAGATTTTATTTATTTATTTTTAGAGAGTGAAGGAGGGAGAGAGGGAGAGAGGGAGAGAGGGAGAGAGGGAGAGAGGGAGAGAGGGAGAGAGGGAGAGAGAGAGAGAGAGAGAAACATCAATGTGCGGTTGCTGGGGGCCATGGCCTGCAACCTAGGCATGTGCCCTGACTGGGAATCGAACCTGCGATGCTTTGGTTCACAGCCCGCGCTCAATCCACTGAGCTACGCCAGCCAGGGCACTGAGTCTTCTTTTAGAAATCAAATATTACCTCCTCTGTGAAACCATTTTTAAAGTTCATTTATGTATTTATTGATTATGCTATTACAGTTGCCCCATTTTTTCTCCCCTTTCTCCCCCTCTGCCCTGTACCCTCCTTCCCACCAGCCCCCTTAGTTCCCCCTTAGTTCATGTCCATAGATTATACATGTAAGTTCTTTGGCTTCTCCAATTCCTACATTATTTTTAACCTCCCCCTGTCTATTTTCTACCTACCATTTATGCTTCTTTACTTTTTTAAAAAAATTTTTTATGTTAGCTTTTTGTTTTTTAAGATTTTATTTATTTAGTTTTGGAGAGGGAAGGGAGGGAGAAAGAGAGAGAGAGAGAAACAATGTGTGGTTGCTGGGGGCCGTGGCCTGCAACCCAGGCATGTGCCCTGACTGGGAATCGAACCTGTGATGCTTTGGTTCGCAGCCCACGCTCAATCCACTGAGCTATGCCAGCCAGGGGCCCATTTATGCTTCTTAATCCCTGAACCTTCTTCCCCATTCTCCCCCTCCCCACTGATAACCCTCCAAGTGATCTTCATTTCTGTGATTCTGTTCCTGTTCTAGTTGTTTATTTTTTTAGGTTCAGTTGTTGATAGTTATGAGTTCATTGTCATTTTACTGTTCATAGTTTTGATCATCTTTTTCTTAGATAAGTCCCTTTAATGTTTCATATAATAAGGAGTTGGTGATGATGGACTCCTTTAACTTGACCTTATCTGGGAAGCACTTTATCTGCCCTCCCATTCTAAATGACAGCTTTGCTGGATAAAGTAATCTTGGATGTAGGTACTTGCCTTTCCTGACTTGGAATACTTCTTTCCAGCCCCTTCTTGCCT
>PVIA01016641.1:0-18164 GCA_004024845.1 Tonatia bakeri | reverse complement strand
CCTCCCCACCATCCCAGCCGTCCCCGCCTCACTCCCACATTTCCACCCTCCCTTGTTGTTGTCCATATGTCCTTTATAATTGTTCCTATAAACTCTTCACCCTTTATCCCCTCCCCTCTCCCTTCTGATCACTGTCAGCCTATTCTCAATTTCAATGTCTTTGGCTGTACTTTGCTTGCTTGTTCATTTTGTTGATTAGGTTCCTGTTAATGGTGAGATCTTTGGATCTTTTAAAAAATTTCTTCTTTGACCCTGTTGTTGCTTAGTAGCATGTTGTTTGACCTCCACATATTTGTGATTTTTCCTGCTTTCTTTTTGCAGTTGATTTTCAATTTCAAAGCATTGTGGCCAAAGAATATGTTTGGTATGATTTCAATCTTCTTAAATTCATTAAAGCTGGTTTTGTTTCCCCAACATATGGTCTATCCTTGAGAATATTCCAGGTGCATTAGAGAAGAATGTATAATCTGGTGTTCTGGCATGAAAAACTCTGTAAATATCAATTATGTCTATTTGGTTTAATGTGTCATTAAGGGAGATATTTCCTTATTGATTTTCTGTTTGGATGATCTATCTATAGCTATCAATGGGGCATTTAGGTCCCTTGTATGATTGTGTGTGTGTCATTTTCTCCCTTTAGTTCTGTTTGTATAATTGCTTTATATCTTTTGGCGCTGTCAGGTTGGGTGCATGTATATTAATAAGTTGTCTTTTTTATGTATTCACTCCTTTATCAGTATAAAATACCCATCTTTGTCTCTTGTTATTTTTTTTATCTTGAAATCTATTTTGTTTGTTGTAATTGTGGCTACACCTGCTTTTCTCTGGATGCCATTGACTTCGAGTATCCTTTTCCACCCCTTTACTTTGTTTATGTGTTTGTCTTTGCAGCTAAGATGTATCTCCTAAAAGGAGCATATAGTTTTTGTTGTTGTTGTTGTTATTGGTGGTGGTGGTGGTGGTGGTGGTGGTAGTGGTGGTTTTTTATCAATCCCATTATTCTGTGCCTTTTTATTGGTGAGGTCAGTCCATTTACATTTAGGGTGATTATAGATATGTGAGGATTTTTAAGCTCATTTATATTTTGTTATCTGGTAGTTTTGTGTTTCTGTCTGTGATTTTATTTTGGTGGTATTCTATGATTTTTTTCTTTGTTTCCTCTTTTTGTTTGTATGGGTTTTTTTTGTTGTTGTTATTTGTCTCAGTTCTGGACTTGTATGTGAGTGTGTATGTGTGGTTACCATTAGGTTTATGTAAAAGCAAGTTTAGTTTCAGATGCATAGTAGTTCTTTTTCTTTTGATTGTACCTTAATCCATTCCCTTGTACAAATTCAGACCTTTCCCCCCTCCTCTTTTATGTTTTTGTTTTCACAAATTATCCCTCTTTATGCTGTGAGTTCATTCCCAACTTGCAGTAGATATTGTGTTCTTTTTTAAATGTTTTTGCCTCTTTTAACATTTATGTTATACTTATTGTTTGATATCCTTTTCTGAACAAGGATTACAATTTTCTGCTTCTGTCTGTCGGTCATCTTATTCATAGTTTTTTATTCTTTTTTCTTTTTGTCTCAAGTAGAAGAACACCCCTCTGTGTGTTTCCTATAATTCAGGTCTTGCGAATTTCCTCAGCTTCTGTATGTCTGGAAAAACCTTTATTTCTCTTTCATATCTAAAGGACAACTTTGCCGATAAATTATTCTTGCTAGTGATTTCTCTCTTTCAATAATTTGAATATTTGGATCTAGATACAGAAACTCTTTTCTAGTTTTTGTAGGAATTCTGTTGAAAACCCCTATAATAATCTAATGGGATTCTTTTTGGGTTACCATCTTCTTTTTCCTAGATGCCTCGAGAATTCTCTGTCATAAATTTTTGACAGTTTTAATACAATGTGCCTTGGAGAAAGCCTTTTTTTTGGATTGAGATAATTAGGTGTTATATTAGCCTCTTGAATTCAAGGATCAGTTCTTTCTATAGGTTTGGGAAGTTCTCATTGGTTATTTATTTCAATAGGCTCTCAGTTTCCTCCTCCCTCTCATCTCCTTCTGGTTTACCCATTATTCTTATGCTGCTCTTTCTGATGCAGTCAGATATTTCTCCTAGATTTTTTCTCTTTTTTTACTCTTAGATCTCTCACTTCATCTGGGTCATTTCTAGATTTCTATCTTCGATATCACTAATTCTGTTTTTTAAGGTTTATTCTCATTCGACAATGTGTTCACAGATTTTTAGAAAGAGATAGATAGATAGATAGATAAACATTGATCAGCTGCCCTCCGTTGACAGTCTGACCAGGGAAGGATCCTGCAATCTAGTATGTGCCCTGACCAAGCATAGAACCAGCGACCCTTTGGTGTACAGAGACAGCACTCCAATCAACTGATCCACGCCAGCCAGGGCAGTATCACTAAGTCTTTTCTCCATTTGGTCTGTTCTGTTTCTTAAGCTCATTCTTCTTCTCTTTTATTATTGAGTTCTTAAGCTCCAGAATTTGTTTGATTTATTTTTATAGTTTTAATTTCTTTGATAAAGTACTTGTTTCCTTCATTGATTTTATTTCTGAGTTCATTAAACTATCTTTCTGAGTTATCTTGTATCTCGTTGAGTTTTTTCAGAATGGCAATCTCAAATTCTCTGTCATTTCTATCATGTTTCCATGTCTTTAAGCTTATTTTCTGGAGGTTCTTTATTTTATTTTGTTTCTCAGCTACCTAGTTACCTTGATTACTCATGATATTTGATGGACTATGTTTCTGCTTTTATAGGAATGAAATCTGCTTTTTTAACAGGTATTCAGTGCTTCACTGTTTTAGGTTGGTAAGTAAAAGTCTTTCATTTGTTTTCCAGTAGTTGGCACAAGTTTTATTTTTCTCTTAACTAGCACTGCTGGGGCTTCTGGGATCTCTGTAGGATGGCGTTACCTCGCCTGTGGAAAATGCCCTGTCCTCTCTGGGAAGGTGGGCATCCCCTCTGTCAGCAGGTTGCCTTGGTCTCAAGGCTCTATGCTGGTGGGGAAATGTAGTGGACAGTGGTGCTCCTGAGATGGTGCTGCCTCCTGCAACTAGATGCTTCCAACAGTGCTGTACTGCCTGAGGTGTCCCAGGTGCCTCCACTGCAATGGATGGGGACAAATTGGGCCTGTTCCACGTTTTCTACCTTGTTCTCCTTCCAGTAATTTTGGCTGCCAAACCTCAGTTGACACACCTTTGTGTCTCTGTCCCTGTCAGTGGGTTTAATCACAGTATGTGCCTGCAGCTTGGAGAGAAACGTTTCTGCTTTTCTAGTCCTCAGGGTTGCCTAGAGAGTGTATGTTGCAACCTAACACTTAGCAGCTACAGAATCTGCTAGGGCCACTTCTCTGGGAGGTGAGGGGAAGCAGCTGTGTGTCTGGGGCTTTGTTTTCTACCCAGTAATGGCAGCTGCTAGACCACAGCTGGCACATTTTTTTGTTCCTTTCTGCCCCTGTCACTGAGTTCAGCTGTTGTATGTACTGACTACTTAGGCAAGAGTATTGATTTTAGCCCCTGCTTCTTAGGGCTGCAGAGTGTGTCCACTGTAACCCAACTACTCCCCTGCTCCTGAGTTTTCTGGAGTCGCAATGAGCTCCACATTTTGGATCTGTGGCACCAATCTCTGTCCTCCCTTGTTCTCTCAAATGTGCCCACCTTCAGATGTTTTAATGTATGGATCTCTCAGACATGTTTGTGTACTGAACAGGGACTTCTCTGTTGAATTATAGTTGTCCAACTTGTAACTTCAAGAGCAAAAAGCTGGAGGACCCCTCATGCATCCATGTTGCTGATACCACTCTGGTATCACTTTATAAATTCTGTAACCTGCTGGCCTTGCTTAATAATGCATTGGCTATGGTACCATTACTTTTTAAATACTTTTTAAAATATTTATTGATTTTTTCAAGAAGGAGAGGAAAGGAAAGTGAGAGAAACATTGATTTGTTGTTCCACTTATTTATGCATTCACTGGTTGCTTCTTGTATGTGCCCTGACTGGAGACTGAACCCACAACCTTGGCGTATCAGTATGACACTCTAGCCAACTGAGCTACCTGGTCAGAGCAGTACTATTACATTGTAAAATCACTGTGTAGTATTTCATTATTGAGATACACCTTAATGTATTTTACTGCCTACTAAAGAGTACTTATGTTTCTATATTTTAATTTTGAAATAGTCCCAAAAGTATTCTTGTACATACAACATACAACTTCTTATGTTTTTATAATGATTTTATTGGGGTTGAGCATTAAACACATTTATTAAGAATTTGCAAACATGAAAAATCTACTAGAATTTAGAGAGACAAAATATTTTTTAAAGTTATGCTCACTATATTTATATTACAAATAATGTTATGGGAGAGATTAAATTTGTATACAAATGACCAGAGTAAAGGATGATAAGGGGGACTAGTGTGGCCTGATAGTATGCTGTGAGAATTCATAATAGGGAGATATTTGTATGACCAGAGCAGCTGTTGTCATGTCATATCATATATCATATCTAAGTCAACTGATCCAATAAGAACTTTGTGGAAATGGATTCATTCCCTTGAATGACCTATATTCCCTGCAGTTTTCATTCTAATTATCAGAAATCCAAGGTATTGACCAATGGATGGAACATGATTCTGGAGCTGTTTGGAGAACATTGGGGCAAATAGGACAGGTGCAGAAACATAATAAACCCATCTGGGAAGAAGGGCTGAAAAGAAAAGCATCACTTATACAGAGGACATAGCCAAGTGACTTCTAGTTTTTTTTCCAGGCAGGACTCCAGTACACATGAATACAGTTACCAAATCAAGAAGTTTTCAACTATTGGGAGCTGATGAAGCAAAAACAACAAAAGCCATCTATAAAAATACAACTGTTTTTAGAATACCCTGAGCTATTATTTCATGTTCAAAGGAAGGTGTTTTTAAAGTAAGTGTTTTTTTGTTTTTTTTTTTTGTCTGCTATTTGGTAACAGCTTACATTTACAGAATTTAAAAATACACATTTAAAAATTAATGCATGGTTATTGAAAAAATACACTTAGGTAAAACTAAGAAAATTAAAGATCACAGTCCAGAGGTAACCACAGGAATCTTTTTTTTTTAATTATATTTTTTCCATTACCCTTTTTTGCCTTATACCTTCTTCCTCTCCTACCTCCACCACCACCGCTGCAAGTACTGGTACTGTTGTCCATGTCCATGAGTCCTTTTTCTGTTATTTATTTATTTTTTTATTTTAGAGAGAGGAGAAGAGAGGAGAGAATCGTTGATGTGAGAGAGAAACATAGGTTGGTTGTGTCTTGCACATGCCCTGACTGGGGAACAAATCTGCAGCCTAGGCATGTGCCCCAACTGGGAATCAAACCCACATCACTGGCTGGCACTTGGCAGTTTCATAATCTACTTTCTTCCCACTGGTCATATTTTGAACAATTTCTATGTGTTGATCATTACATTAGTACTAAATTTGTAAGTATTCAGAATTACTGTTTTATAGAAATGTTTCATTCATTTAACCTGCTGTTATATGACTCAGAATACTGAATATTGCCTGAAAATGTATGTCTCTAATGTACTGATTTTTAGTTGATGTGTATACTGGAAAATTTTATGTTTACATCCATATAATTCAATACAACATTTTAAAATATGACACATAGGAAAAGTTTCAAATTACATCAGAAATACAATGAGTAAAACAACAGTTATATAAATATTTTGATCAGTATATAGATTGGCATATCAACAAAACGGATGTGCAGATGTTCATGATATTAAGAGAGGTCATGTTATTGCACACAAAGCAACTAGCTGTTAATAACCATAATATTGTTTGGCCATCAGATGTTTGGTGACCAGCAAGTGATATTTTAATAAATTTTTGTCCAAATATAATTGTTTATTACTTATATGTAGGTGTTTTGTTGTGTTTAATTGTGTTTTAGGAAATAATTTGGGGGTTTTGCATTAAATGTGGTATGTTATATTTTTCACTTTTTAAATATTGGGGAAAAGACTTCTAGTTAGAGATTTTTACTCAGAAAGATTGCTTTTTCAAGAATAGTTAAGGTGGAGCCCTGGCCAGGTGGCTCAGTTGGTTGGAGCATCTATACCGAAAGAATAGTTAAGGTGGAGAGACCTATATAATATCTAGTTCTCATAACCTTGCAACACCCCCCCAGTCCCCCAGTCCCCGAGCCCAGATTCTGTGTGATGTAGCACTTATGTATGGTCTCTAAAAAGTAAGAATGTCTGTCAGTTTAGAGATAGGGGAAAATCCACTGATGCAGCATCAAGCTACAGTAGGTCTTACATAGATGGCCAAGTTTTGCTCAGAATTTGTATTGTACAAAGATCTGATGTTAAGAGATCTAGAGGAGCATGGTTTTGCTAGGTCAAGATCAACTCCTCCCATTATTTCTAATCTGCCTTTTTAGGGCCTTTTGTTTCATGTTGTGGGTTTGTGAAAAATCCGTTTGAGATGTGCAGAGTTGGAAATGGACACCTCTGCTCTGTTATTGCTGTAGCTTCCTCTTCTTTTTAATTGTTCTTTCTCATATTGACCAAGGCTTTGAGTCTGAATTTTGATATAGTCATAGTATAACTGAATTAGTGTATTAGTTAGGATAAGCTATCATGCTCTGTTAGCAACCAACCCCCAAATCTCAATGACTTACAAAATATTTTTTTATTTCTTGCTCACATTCCATGTCCAGTGTCAGCCAGCATAGACAGGGTCCCAGACCAAAGGAGGCTCCACCAACTTATAGCTGTACCACCCTGAAACACACAGTCTCCTCTGCCACCACATCATGGAATAGAAAGATTAGGGACCTGTGCAGTCTTTCCAATGCCTCAGACTGAAGTGACATATCACTTCAGCTCATATTTAACCAGCTACAACCAGATTATGGCCCTGCCTAACTGCTAGGGTATGAAAAATGTTATCTTCTCTGTGCCCAGAAGGAGATGAAAACTGGATAATTGGAAAACTGGACAATGGTGATGAAACATTAGTAATAAAATTAGTAATATCTACCACACTGGCTAAGACCCATTTCTTTTTCTATATGTAGGAAGTTTATTCTGTAAATAGGAGTGATTTCTCTTTGTAGCGAGGACATCCTGGACTGTGGAGAGAGGGTTAACAAGAGGCCTATGCCCAGGTGAGTGAGGGGACTAAGGAATCAGGAAGCCTTTCTTTCTTGTGAAAGTTTACTTCCTCTGTGGGAAGTCAGAAACTGTAAGTTATTTGAGAATATTTCCCTGAAAGACTCTAAAGCTATGAGAAAATAGAGCTCCTTCAGCATACAAATTCCAAGTCACCTACCTCACTGTCACTCATGAATTACTCCGTTCATATTTACTTTTATAATATACCACTGCCCCCCATTAAGAAGAAAGGGATTAATTATATTATTTATGATTATAAAACATACTTAAGGGAAAACTTGAAAATACAGAAAAAAAAGATCTCCCATAATTATACACCTATAGACAAAAGTGAAAATTTATTTTTTGAAGTATATTTTATTGACTATGCTATTACAGTTGTCCCATTCTTTCTCCCCTTTATCCCCCCGCTGCCCTGCCCCGCCTCCAACCAGCATTTCCTGCCCTTAGTTCATGTCCATGGGTCATACATATAAGTTCTTTAACTTCTCCATTTCCTATACTATTCTTGGCCAACCAGTGTCTATTTTGTACCTATTATTTATGCTTCTTGTTCCCTGTACCTTTTCCTCCATTCCTCCCTCTCCCTCCCCACTGATAACAACCTATGAGATCTCCATTTCTGTGATTCTGTTCCCATTCTAGTTGTTTGCTCAGATTATTTTTGTTTTTGTTTTTTAGGTTCAGTTGTTGATAGTTGTGAGTTTGTTGTCATTTTATTGGTCATATTTTTTATCATGTTCCATTTCATATAATAAGGGGTTGGTGACAATGAACTGCTTTAACTTGACCCTATCTAGGAAGCACTTTATCTGCCCTTCCATTCTAAATGATAGCTTTGCTGGTTAGAGTAATCTCAGATGTAGGTTCGATGTAGGTCCTTGCCTTTCATGACTTCAAATAATTCTTTCCAGACACTTCTTGCCTATAAGGTTTCTTTTGAGAAATCAGCTGGTAGTCTTACAGGAACTCCTTTGTAGGTAACTGTCTCCTTTTCTCTTGCTGTTTTCAAGATTCTCTCTTTATCTTTAATCTTGGGTAATCTAATTATGATGTGCCTTGGTGTGTGCTTCCTTAGGTCCACCTTTTTGGGGATTGTCTGAGCTTCTTGGACTTTCTGGAAGACTCTTTCCTTTGCCAAATTGGAGAAGTTCTCCTTTATTATTTTTTTCAAATAAGTTTTCAATTTCTTGATCTTCCTCTTTTCCTTATGGTACCCCTATAATTTAGATGTTGGAACATTTAAAGTTGTCCCAGAGTTTCCTAAGTCTCTCCTCATTTTTTTTGAATTCTTGTCTCTTCATTCTGTTCTGCTTGAATGTTTATTTCTTCCTTCTGCTCCAAATCATTGATTTGAGTCCCAGTTTCCTTCCCTTCACTGTTGGTTCCCTCTCTATTTTTCTTTATTTCACCTTGGGTAGCCTTCACTTTTCCTCTATTTTGCAACCATATTCAGCCATTTCTGTGAGCATCCTGATTACTAGTATTTTCAGCTGCATCTGATAGGTTGGCTATCTCTTCATTGATTGCTTAGTTCTGTTTATGGAGTTTTGATCTGTTCTTTCATTTGGACCATATTTCTTCATCTCAGCTTACCTGTTATGTTGTTAGGGGCAGAGCCTTACATATTTCGCCAGGGTGGGGTAACCCACATGCTGCATTGTGGCTCTGTATGTGGGGTAGGGGTCAGACAAGGAACAATGCCACCTGCTCAGCTCTTGGCCAGCTTTCAGTCACTTCCCCCACTACCCACAAGCAAATTGGACCTTTCCAGTGCTGATTTCTGGGTGGGTGAGTTTGTGTTTGTTCTAAGACCCTGTGGGTCTTTCCAACAAACTCTCCTGTGAGACTGGGAGTTTCTTCTGCTGTCACCACCTTCACAGGTTTTTACCGTCAGATGTTTTGAGGCTTTCTTTTCCAACTCTGTAATCCTGGAGTGCGGGGTCTGTCTCGCACGCAAATGTGGGACCTCCCAGTCTGCCAGCTGCTCATCTCTGCCCTTCCTACCAGTCTGGATAAATGTTTCTTCTTTAACTCCTTGGTTGTCAGACCTCCACACAGTTTGATTTTCTGGCAGTTCTGGTTATTTTTTTGTTTTTAAATTTGTTATTGTTCTTGTTATGGTTGTGTGAGGAGGGAAAGGGTATCTACCTACATTTCCATCTTGACCAGAATTCCAAATGTGAAAATTTAATTAAAGTTCAGTCCATCTTTTATGCACACACATGCATACACATATGAGGTCTGTCCAGAAGGTATCCAGCCATTTACTATGAAAAATAAAGACATTTATTGAAGACTATACAAGGTACAAGAAATATTGTACATAGGACAATGACACCTCAGTCCCCTTCAAAATAGGCACCTTGGGACCTCACATGGTTCTCCCAGCATCTCTTCCTCTGTTCCAAACCCTGCAAAATCCTTTGTTGGAATTGTCATCAGCTGCCGCATTGTATTTTCCTGAATCTCATCAACTGTCTGAAATCTCTTCCATTTCAAAGTTGATTTTAGTTTTGGGAAAAGCCAGGAGTCACAGGACACCAAATCTGGGCTGTTGGGCTGAGTCACCTACCTGGGTGACTTGATATTCCACCAGAAAAGTCTGCACAAGATGTGATGCTGAGACGTGATGAAGCTGCCAATTATAGTTGCCCATAGCTGCAGCCATTTTCATTATTGCACCTCGACTGACAAAAAAACGTTGAGGTAGTACTCCCTATTAATAGTTTGGCTTGGAGGGGCATACTCATGATGGACAACACCTTCTCATTCAAAAACAACAGTTAACATGTTCTTGATCTTGCTGTAGCTTTGCCACACCTCCTTTGAGCATGGAGTACCAGGCAACTTCCATTGGGACAACTGGGCCTTTATTTCCAGATCATAGCCATAGACCCACCATTTATCTCTGCTTATGACCTTCTCAAGGAAATCTAGTCCATTGATAGTGGTTTGAATCAAGTCATTAGCAACTGCAGCACGATGTTCCTTCTGCCCTGGTTGTAGAAGCTGTGGAATGAATTTTGCCACAATGTGTTTCGTGCCAAGATCCTGCATCAAAATCTCGGACACAATAGTTTTTAGAATCCCCAGATCAGCTTCTACTTCTTGTGCCATCAGTCACCCATCTTTGTTGATTGCAGCCCATACCCATTCTACATTCTCAGGTGTTCTGCTTATTGTAGGCCTTCCAGAATATGGATCACTTTCAACAGATTCTCAACCATCTTTGAAGAATTTTGCCGCACTTTTATTTACACTGCATTCATTGCATCATCCCTGAAAGCCTTCTGAATCACCTGAATTGTTTCCATGGAGGAATGTTCAAGCCTAACACAGAATTTGATGTAGATTTGTTGTTCTACTTGCTCAGTCATTTTTAATGCAATAGCCGCACAGTACATACGCTAACTCAACAGCGTCTACTGCCTCCCACTGACCAGTACAGTGAAATCATCATTGTTCATGCATGTGTGCATTCCTGTCCACGGTCCTTGACTGCCAGGTTACATCGATGTGGTGCAAACCATTCTCATTATATTAATGATGGATGGACTTTTTCCTGACAGACCTCATATGTATATTTTTTACTATAAAATAGGGTTTCATTACACAGAATGAGACAGAAATAGGTTAACAGTTGTACGTGTGAGACAGAGTTTATTCTTGTGTTATTATTACATTATTTTTCATACGAACAACTGGAAACCTGTTTTATTATTACAGTAGAGATATATAATAATCTCAAGTATTAAAAGTCTAAAACAGAACTCGTAATGTTCACTTCAGACTTGCTTCTCTCACAATCCTTCATGTTAAAAAAAAGGTAACTTCATATTTCTAGTAGTTCAAGCCAAAAACCTTAGTGTCATCTTGGTTTTATTTTCTTATATACCTAAAATTAGCAAATCCTGTCAGCTCTGTGCGAAGAGGATAGCTAAGCTCTGATCAGTACTCATCACCCCCACCACCAGTACCCTAATGCATGTCATCCTCACCCCTTGCCTAGACTACTGCAGTAACCTGCTCACTGGTCTCCCTGCTTCCCTCATCCCTTTGTCCTCTTTAGTCCATTTTTCATGAGTGATCCTTTTAAATCTAAATCAGATCATGCCATTCCTTGGCTTAAAACAGTTCAGTGGCTCCCTGTCTTACATAAGAGTAAATACCTAAGTTCTTATAGTGACGTACAAGCCCCATGTGATCTAACTTCCAGCTACTTGTCTTAACCAGATGAGCCTCTGACCTTCTTTCTCTCATATACTTCATTCCGGCCACTCTAGTTTCCTGCCTGTGTTGATCAAAGAAAGCCTGCTCCTACCTTGAGGCCTTTGCAATTGCTCTTCTCTCTGCTAGGAATGCACCTCCCCTAGATATCTACATTACGCACTCCATTTTTACGTGGCACCTTCTCAATGAAAAACTTTCTCGGGCTACCCTCCATGCCCCTCAAACTCTCTATGCCCTTATCTTATTTTCTCCATAGTACTTTGGCCACGTGGCATATGAATAGCAATATCAGTGTATTTGCTGCTTTCTTTTTCCATTGGAATGTGGGATCTACTGGGACAGGGACTGGATTTATTATCTTCCTCACAAATAGGACCATGCCATTTGAACTAAGAACTTAGGAAATATGGAAGAATTCTTTACTCTTCCTTCTCTCTCTGCCTCCCTCCAGATCCAATTAGATACCAGAGCCTGTTGATTATACTTCTTCTCTACACACAAATTCGTCACTTCTTCTCATTTCCACTGTCACTGACTGTCCTGGGGTCAGACAAGTACAAGCACCTTTCTGTTGATATTACTTACTTCAGTTTTACTCCTCTCAGATTAAATAATCTGGTCATATTGGCCTTATCACTTCCTTCTTTAAATTCTTCAGTGTCCTTCCAGTTATTAATGAATGAAAAGCAAACTTCTGTTCAGTCAGTATTTATTCATCAGTTATATCCTTCAGATACAATCCTCCTTGCTGCAGCTGCAAAGGAAGATCTGCTTGGAATAGGCAGAAGCTCTCTGGGCCCTATCTAAAGTGTAGATTAACAGCAACAGATGAGTGAATGTCCAGGCCATAATCCCTCCTGCAGAGGTGCATGGATTCTTCATCAGTGCCAGGAGCCCATCTGCTTTGAATCCATCTTTTGGTTTCCCTAGGGTTTTAGGAGGGGCTGGGTTTTGTTAACTAGTTCATAGAATTGGTGTTGTGTGGAGAGACAAGGGGAGGGCAGGGGAAGTAGAGCAGGCACACTGAAAGTTCAATTGTTTTTCAGCTCATGTATTTCAGATTGTTAAGGCAAGCTAAATTTATGAGAGATTTGCCCCTTCTCCCCCCTACTCTGCCTTTTCAGGACTCTACTTGTCCAAGAGAAGAACCTAGAGTAATCTGAGCAGGTCAGGTAGTTCTAAAAAGCCATGGCCCAGGTAAGTGGAAATTCTCTCTATACTTGAAATAACCTATCTTCCCTCCAGATTATATGAACATGCGTCATCTCCGTGCTGAAATTTCCCTGTGTGAGCCCCACTCAGTAACCTGCTTCCAGTCCCTCCATTTCAGGGAATGAGTGGTGGTGCTTTCCCTCCCTTAGTGGCCCTCTCTACCAGTGTTCACATATGTACACAGTGCTTTTACCAGAGCACCAATGGAGTGGAAATAAATTCTTTTGAGAGCCTCCATTATTAGAACCATGGTTGAGTGGGGCCAACAATAAGATAACTTTGATATTTTTCATTAACTTGGGTAGTTTCTCTTTTTTTCTATTTTTAAATGTCACCCCCTCTTTAAAAATCATAAAATATTTCACACTATAAGAAGTTCTTCAGCCTTGCAAGAGAATTTATGACAGATGAATAACTATAAAGTGGTCCATCGAGGCTAAACAATCTGTGTTGGTTGTGGGCCACATTTATGAGACTGAGGTACACCCTCCCTCAGCTCTTTTATTTTAGGAACAAGGAAAAGTAGACAGTGAAGAGTGATAAACATTCACAAATCTTGTTTAAGCTAAATGCCCCCAAGATAATGGAATGATTATATCTTATAGGACATGCAGTATTATATAACAAATAAAAATCCCCGTGTTTATTATAAAATTTGCCATAACCAAAAATTGCTCATATGTCTAGCAAAACAGAAGCAGTGAGAACACTATTGTCATTTTCAGCAGTATAGTTCTTTGTCGTATACGACTGTCCAGGGTAAATAGCACAGCTAATTTAGGGAGTTTGACATTTTTGAGGCCCCAGCACACTACACTACCCAGCCCAACCACCCCCAGTATTGTGACAACTAGCCCACCCTCTGCATGGTCCCAAGTGTATTGTGAAGGGGAAGGTATAACCTATGTTGAGGTCCACAGACTATTTATGATCCTGAGTCTTCAGGGTAGATTTTAAATTTCTATAAATCCTCTATTTTAAGATAGGGATTTATAAGACATTTTGGATTCTTTCTTTTTTATATCAAGGGAGAAGAAATGGTAAAAGGGGATGCATTTTTAAAGACTTTATTATTTGCTAGGCCCATGTTTACTGCGTGTTTTGTATATGTTTATTTATAAGACCCTACTTGACTAGATTTTGCTCATTCTCAGACCTTGTAGCCAACAGCAAAGAAGATCTTTCTTATCTGTAGCCATGTAGGCCTTTCATCATGTAAATGTGCTTCTTACACATCCTTTGTAGCATGGACATTCAGCCCTACCTGCTAGCTTGCTTCGTCACTTCCTTTCTACAGCAGCTTTCTCTTTCCATCTTGCAGACATTTTCCGAGATGGATCAGATTAAAACCTCAACCTACTCATTAATGGGACAACAGTTACTGCCTCCTATTGGGACAGTACAGGAAGTACACAGGACCACCTCTAACATATTCATGCCCTCCTCAAAAAAAAGTCAGTCAGGCCTCCAGATCTTATTACCATTCACAGAAAATAAAGAAGTAGAATTTGTTAACTACATCATGAAGATGCAGTCAGCCAAATCCAAAATGTGGGAAACTGTACTGACTTAAATGTTTTTTTTTTTTATTCATTTCTAGAGAGAGGGGAAAGGAGGGAGGAAGAGAGGGAAAGAAACATCAGTAGTTTTCCTCTCATATTAGAGCATAACTGAGCTAACAGTTAGCTCTGAGCTAACAGAGCTAATAACTGTTGCACAGAAACAGATAAAAGCCATTATTTTCGCTTTCCTAGCAGCAAGGTTCATATATAAAATATTTTTGTATTTAGTTAATTTAAGCTTTATCATGGAATATTTTTTTAAATATTTTATTTACTCATTTCTAGAGACAGGGGAAGGGAAGGAGGAAGAGAGGGAAACATAAATATGACATAGAACGGTTGCCTCTCCCACACCCTCAACTGAGGACCTGGCTGGCAACCCAGGCATGTGCCCTGACTGGGAATTGAACCAGCAACCTTTGGGTTTGCAGGCCGGTGCTCAAATCACTAAGCCACACCAGCCAGAGCTAAATGTTTCTTAATAAATAGGGCCTTTAAAAATTTTTAAGGGCCTTTGGGGACTGTTATAGATTTGAGAGACTTTAGAAAATTCATCAACTGAACACAGTGCATGGATCTTGTTTGAATCCTGATTTGAACAAATCAACAGTAAAAAAAAATCACTTTTGAGGAAGTTGGGGCAATTTGAAACTTGGTCTGGTTACTAGGTAATTAATGTTACTAATAATATTCTGGTTATGCTTTAAAAAATCTAATTCATTAGATAAGGCATTTGTGGGTAAAGTACTATGATGTTTGGTATGTGGGATTTGCCACAAGATACACCAGAGGTAGAGAATGGAAAGAAACAAATGAAACCAATTTGCAAACTCTTATTAATTATTGAAGCAGAGTGATGGATTTATGGGGTCATTATACTATTCTCTATACTTTTATGTATTTTGAAGTTTCTTGTAATAAATGAAAAAATTAAAAAGTCCTTTCATTTTACTAGTAATGCATGGGTTTATTGTTTCAGGGATTGGTGACATTCAGGGATGTGGTCATAGAGTTCTCTCAGGAAGAATGGAAGTGTCTAAAACCTGCCCAGAGAGACTTGTACAGGGATGTGACTTTAGAGAACTTCGGTAACTTGGTCTCACTAGGTAAGGATATTGTATAATACAGGGCCAGACAGAAACAAGGCTCCCGGGGACTACAACAGTGGGAGGCGGTTACCAACTCCAGCCAGAAGGGGTAAACGGAGGAAAACACTGCTAGTGGAAGATTGTGGAGAAGGGCCTGGCTGGCAGCAGCTGAAGCTACTTCCAGAACTCCTGAGTCAAAGGATGGAGGGAAAGGGATAAAAAATAGCCTGAACTCTGTTTTCTCCTGCCAAACCAAGTGAAAAGCTAAAGGACCTGTATAGTATAGTGCTTTACAAAGAAGCTGTCCAGAGCACAGAGCAGGGTCAGGAACAGCAAGGAATGGAAATGGAAGCGGGTAGTTCCATTGGCACCTCTACCTTCCCATCCTTTGGACAGCCTTCACACCTTCCTTTATGTAATCGCCCCTCTTCCTTGATAACTAAGAGACTAGGTTTGAATTTTGGAACAGCGTGATCATTCCCTATATCTCTTCCTATAAACAGGACTTTCCTTTTCTAAGCCTGATGTCATCTCCTTATTGGAGCAAGGGAAAGAACCCTGGATGATTGCAAATGATGTAACAGGACCATGGTGCCCAGGTGAGCAAGGGTTGATCCAGTGGGGGAGGTCATTGGGAGTAACAGCCCATTGGGTGAGTCAGCTGATAACAGTAACTTGAGCTATTGTCGGGAAACTCCTCTCAAAGCCCTAACAACTAAGAAAAATGAAAACCCAAGACATGAAAAGCAAACACCTTGTCAGCTTCAGCTCCCAAGGGAACCTTGTCCTTACCCCCAATAATTACTTTCTGTTCTTTCTTCTCTCATATTTTTATCCTATTTCAAAAACAGATGTGCTCCCAGCTTCCCCAGAGGCAGCTATTTTACCTGTACTTTGGATTCTTTTTTCTGCAAATCTCTTCATCTATTTAATAATACTTATTTTTTAAAAATAGCTTCTCACTTGCCCTGGCTGGCGTAGCTCAGTGGATTGAGCGTGGGCTGCGAACCAGGCATCGCAGGTTCGATTCCCAGTCAGGGCACATGCCTAGGTTGCAGGCCATGTCCCCCAGCAACCGCACATTCATGTTTCTCTCTCTCTCTCTCTCCCTTCCCTCTCTAAAAATAAATAAATAAAATCTTTAAAAAAAAATAGCTTCTCACTTTACCTAATTCAGCAATTCATTTGTAAGCTTTTGGAGGTAAAGATCTGTAGTGGCTGAGGACAGACTCTGGAGTAAGACTGCCTGAATTCAAATCCTGGCTCTGCCACTTCCTACATTTGTGAATTTAGGTAAATTATTTACATTCTCTGTGCTTCAGTTTTCTTCTCTACAAATGGGATAGAAGTAGTATCTTAAGTAGTTATTGTGGCTTTTTTATATGCATTAATAATGTGAAAATTCCCAGAACAATATAAGGCAATCATGACCACTAAATAATGGTAGCAAATATTATTAATTGGCACTTACTACACAGTATTGGAATTTTTAAATACTTAATTACAGGCTACCCCCTTCCTGACTGTCTGCTGTTGTCATTTATTTTCATCAGAGATCATTTTTTTCTTGTATTTGAAGAACACCCTTAAAATTTTCTTTTGTAAAGGTCTGCTGACAAATTCTGTTTTTGACTACATGAAAATGACTTCATTCTACATTATTCATTGTTTGTTATAGGATATTTTAGCTGACTATGGAGTTCTGTTTTGGCAGGAATTTTCTCTCATTTCAAAGAAGACATCATTCCACTTCCTTTTCTCTTCCAATGTTGTCAACAAGTCAGATTGTTCCAACTTTGGAAAATGTGTCACATATATTTAAAACTAGTGTTCTTTGGATAGAACCTCTTTGTCTTACTATAAATCTTTTGATTATATTATTCAAAATCTGTATGTTCTTTAACTTACTCTGTACTTGTACTATCAAATTCTGAGAGCAGTATTATATATTTTGCTACTGTAATTAAATTTTTGTAATAATGACATATAGCGCTGGCTGGTGTGGCTTAGTGGATTGATTGCAGGCTGTGAACCTTTAAAGATCTTTATTCATTTTTAGAGAGAGGGGAAGGGAAGGAGCAAAAGAGGGAGAGAAACATTGATGTGTGGTTGCCTCTTGCACACCCCCTTCTGGGGACCTGGCCTGTAACCTAGGCATGTACCCTGACTGGGAATCAAATCAGTGACCCTTTGTTTTGCAGCTTACGCTCAATCTTCCAAGCTACACCAGCCAGGTAAATAAAATCTTTAAAAAAAATGAAATATAAATCCTTAAGCAATTTGTACTTTTATCGGTACATCCTTTATTTCTCTACTTAGTGCTTTTAACCTTGAGTTTTGTATTTTTGATATTGATAACAAATGCCTTCTTTTTGTTGGCTAAAGTAATGAAATATCTTAGCTTATCTTTTTAAAAAAATTATTGCCACTTTATTTTAAGTGTATCCATGGTAATCAGGATTCTATTAGAGTTTTCTTTTTGAATCAGTCTGAAATTTCTTGACTTTAGTAAGGGAATTTAGTTCATTCTCATTTATTCTGATAATTCATATGTCCTTATTCCTGCCTTTTCATTTTATATTTTCTGTTCCTCAATCTTATTTCCAGCTATTCCTATTTTGCTCACATTTTGTTAAAACTGTTCTACTTTCAGGTGATTTTGAAGTTGTACTTCCTGTTGCTTTGTAATAGAATAGTCTTTAATTTGACTTTTAAAAGTATGTTTAAACCTATATATTTATCTACTCACCTCAAGATTGAAATAGAATTTTTTTCTTTGTAGTATAGTTATTCTGAACTTTCTTATTTTGAAATAATTTTAGGCTTGAAAAATTATTACAGAGAATTTCCATATACCCTTCACTCAGCTTCCAATAATGTTA
>PVIA01016640.1:0-18179 GCA_004024845.1 Tonatia bakeri | reverse complement strand
GTTTTCCTTAAATCAATTAAGAATAAATGCAATCTTAATTAATAAAATTTAGATTTCTCGAGTTCTGTTCCTGATTAAAAAAATTATATTAGCCAATTAGAAAATATGTTTAATTGCCATATCTGTTATTTATTATCATTATTAATTTATTCATGATCAAGTAGATTATAAATATATTTGCCCTTAATCTCTCTATTTTATTTTGTTTCTTTTCTCTGAGATGCTCTATTGCTGATCCATAATACAGCACACTCCTAAATTTATGGAAAGGGAAGCAGTTGAGTTACTCTCAAATAGCTATGAAGTAATCTTCAGTTCAACTGATGATTTTTGTTTAAGGTAGTGACATTCAAGAGGAAGGCCATAACTGTGTAAGCTGCCTCTTCCAAGTCTAATTTAATCTCTGGAGTAGGCAAAGTGAACACTTCATGTAAGTTCATCATGTCATCTTCTCACTTTATTGAAAACAATAAATTTATTTGACTTCATCCTGAGGATGTGAAATTTTGTAACATTCTAATTTAGTATTATTTTAGGTATTACACTGTGTTAACTCAGTTTGATTCTTGGTAATTCTAGCCATTAATCTTAATGTTCTTGTATCCTCCACAGGGCAGTAGATATTCACTAGATAAACATTAACTAAATGCATACCAAGTCCAACCTGGAGCTGGGTATTGCAAAGCAGTCATTCTCTAAATTTTTCTCAAACCTAAAGAGATGTGTTCTATCATACTTCATTTAAGACCAGTCCTGTGTCTACTGTTTTATAGAAGCTAAAATGGACATTTGTGTCAGGTAAAGCAATTTTTCCTGAAAAATTTTATAATTAGCATACATAGAAGTTAAAGTGTGTACTCTAGAACAAGAGAGTTTAGTTTAGAATTCCAGCTCTACCACTTCCAACTGTGGAACTTCAAGCAAGTTATATTACAACTGATGTCCTTATTGTCATTATAATAAAATGTGGATTGATTTCATAGTATGTGTGATGGACAGACTCTGAGGTGATGCTCTATGGTCGCCAACTATAGGGTCATATCTTTGTGTAATTCACTCTTTTGAAGTGTGTGTAGAAACTATGACTTGGATCTAACCAATAAAAATATGGCAAAAATGATGGTATGCCATTCTATATTATATTATATAAAGATTATTATATTATATTACATTAATTATAAAGATAATAACTTAGTAGGAGATTCTCCCCAGAGACTTATACCTTTGCAGAGTTTGAAGAAGCATATGACCATGCTCGGTTCTCAAGTCAAGGGTGACTTTTAATAGTTGAGTCCTCTATAACCTGAGAATAGACTCCACCCAAGAGCTAGCATGAAGTCAGGATCCTCAGTCCTACAACTGCATGGACATGACTTCTTCCAACAAACTTATGGGGGTTCGGCAGAAGACTATTCTCCAGTCAAGCTTCCAGATGAGAACACAGCCTACTAACACCTTGATTGCAGTTTTGTGACATCCCAAGCAGAGGATTCAGGTAATCTAAATTGATAAAACTGGCAACTAGTACTGTGAAATTATAAATGTCTGCAGTATTAAGACACAGAGTCTGTCATTATGTGATACACAGGAAGATAAAATCAAGAGTGTTGTGAGTGTACATACATCTATACCTAGACATGTATAAATCTCTCATATTTTTATTAATTTTTAAAATATTTATCTTTTATGTATAGTTGACACACAATGCTATACTAGTTTTGGGTATACAACCCAATGATTAGACATTTATATAACTTACAAAATGATCACGCCAATAAATCTAGTACCTACCTGACACCATACAGAGTTATTACAATATTATTAACTATATTGCCTATGCTGAAGTTTACATCCTTGTGGCTATTCTGTAACTATCGATTTGCACTTCTTAGTCCCTTTATATTTTTCACCCATCTCCTCCCACTCCCCTACCCTCTGGCAACCATCAAAAAGGTCTCTGTTTATGAATCTGTTTCTGGTTTACTTATTTATTCATTTATTTATTTATTATTTATTTTGATTACACATATAACTAAAATGATATGGCATTTGTCTTTTTGTGCCTGACTTATTTCATTCAACACAGCAACTTCTACGTCCATTCATGTTGTTGGAAATGGGAATATTTCATTCTTTATTTTATTTTATTATGTTGGAGTCATATCTCATTATATATATGTACCACTGCTTCTTCATTCACTCATCTGATGATGGACACTTAGGTTGCTTCCATGTCTTGGCTACTGTAAGTGTATATAAATGCATATATAAATGCATTTGTCTTTTTGATTTATTTTGTTTGGTTTCTTTAGATAAATACCCTGAAGTGGCACTGCAGGGTCCTTCACTGTGTTGTCTTACAACCTTTGTTTTAAAGTCTATTTTATAAGGTATAAGTATTGCTACCCCAGCTTTTCTTTTCTTTTCATTTTTTGTGAAACATATTTTTCCATTCCATTACTTTCAATCTGTGTATGTCTTTTGATCTGAAGGGAGTCTCTTATATACAGCATTATGAAGGACCTTGTTTTAAATCCATTAAGCCACTCTATGTCTTTTAACTGGAACATTTTATTCATTTACCTTTAAAGTAACTGTTGATAGATACATATTTATTGTTACTTTATTATGCATATTTTTTATCTTTTCTTTTTTTTCTTCTTCATCATCTTCTTCTTAAGACTCTTTAACATTTCTTATAATACTGATTTTGTGGTAATGAACTCCTTCAGATTTCTCTTCTCTGAGAGGCTCTTTATCTGACCTCTGATCCTAACTGATAACTTCACTGGCTAAAGTAATCTTAGTTGTATGTCCTTCTTTTCACCACTTTGAATATTTCTTGCCAATCTTTTCTGGCCTGCAAAGTTGCTGTTGAGGAATCAGTTTGCTTCCATATCTCCACTGCTGATTCCCTGTAATGTATTCTCTATTTTATTTAGTATATTCTTCATTTCTTACTCATTCTTTCATATTTCCTATCTCTTTGTTGAAATTCTCAGTAAGCTTTTATACCCTTTTCCCTAATTTCATTGAGAACACTTATGACTAGTGTTTGGAACTCTGCATCTTGTAGATTACATTTTTTCCATTTTCCTAAGTTCTTTTTCTGGAGGTTTTTTTTTTTTAAATTTGGAATGTTTCTTTGTCTCCTTTTTTTGCTGCCTCTCTGTGTTTGTTTCTATGTATTAGGGAGAGCTGTTATATCTCTGGTTTGGTAGAATGGCCTTATGTAGTGGGTGTCCTGTAGGCACAGTGACACAGTCTCCCTATTCCCCCAATCCGGGTACTCTAGGTATGTCCCTGTGTGAGTTGTGTACCCTCCTAATGTAGTTGATTCTTGATTGCTGTTGATGCTTTAATGGGAAGGATTTATTCCCAGGCTGATCAATTGTGTGGACTGGCTAGGATCACCACACTACCTCTGAGGAGGAGCTGCTGTACAAGGGCTGACTCCATGGAGCAGGACTATCTTTAGCTAGGCTCTGGTGGTGGATGAGTCTGCCTTTTGATTGTGCTGCTCATGGAGGTGATTAGTGGTGCTCTGGTGTGGTCTAAAGCTGTTCACTCAGTGTACTAGCTCTGGGGCCTCCCAGGTAATGTGGGTCAAGATCAGCCCCCACCTGAGCCCTGCCAAGAGCCATTGAGCATGAGCTACAAAGTGACATGCAGATCGCTAATATTTGTGCTGGGCTTAGGTGCCTGCAGATGGCTAATATTTGTGCCTGGAAGAGGCCAAGCTGCAAACTGAGGCTGGTTCACACTCGTGCTGTGCCTGGGGCAACTTAGGAAGAGGTATGGGACATGCTGAGGCCAGGTGCTGATAGTTTGGGGGTTTTGCACCTTTAGAGAATTTAGAAAAGTCCCTAGCATGAGCCATGACAGGCCATTTGTGGAAGAGCCACTGGAAATGGTTTCTGTAGGCCTGCAAGTTGGGTGGGGTGGTGTTTAAGGGAATCACCAGGGAGGGCAAATAATGTTAGCCAGATAAGACACCCACCTGCAGGTTCTCTGGGGGCAAGGGCTCAGCAAACAAACAATGACCTTTTCCAAGACTTCCATCAAGGAGAAGGGCCTCTCCAGCCCTTGCTAAACAATTTAGTTCCAGCCTAAATGTCCCTGGCACCTTTCTGACGGGTGCCCAGCGCTGGAGCTCAGAATAAGTGAATCTGAGTAAGTATGTGTGTAGGCCCTTTAAGTGGAATGTGTGGGGCTCCAGAAGCCTTCTATTTCAGGCACAATCTCTGCTGCTTTTTTATAGCCAGAAATTATGGGGACTTCTCTTCTAAGCACTGGAACCCTGAGCTGGGGGTCCTGGTGAGGGGCTGGAACCCCTCACTCTTTAGAAGGTCCTCTGCACTGGAGATATCCCTCCTGATCTACCACAGGTAAGTGTGGGAACTGCCCTTGCCCGTCTCTACCATTCCTACTAGTCTTGATGTGGTTTCTTCTTTATTTCTTAGTTGTAGGATTTCTGTTCAACTAGATTTCAGATGATTCTAAATGATGGTTGTTCTGCAATTTAGCTGAAATTTTGATGTGATCATGGAAGGATGGAAGTTCCACATTTATCCATGCTGACATCTTAACCAGAGCCCCTTTCTACATGATTTTTTGTCTAATATGAAGCACATAGTGTACACTCAATAAATATCTGCAAGTGTTATAAATATATAGTAATATTTTTCTTTATCAGATAACATCATTCACAGAAAAGAGCTGTGAATTTTTATTTTTAATATGATAGAAATACTAATATTTCATTGCATACCTATGAAAAATCATATGGCTTCATTAACAAAAGTAGTTGAATATTCTTAGAATGATTATTACAAAAGTAGATTTCAAATATTGAAGTTAATTTATACATAGAAGCCATGTGCATATATATTTATATAATTTTATATACTTATTATATATATAATATAATGCAGTACTATCATAGCATTAATCCACACATGTATATGTAGATTATTTATCTTATACATTATATATAATTATATATGACTATATATTATACATATTATGTTTTTCATATTATATATTGAACATGTTATATGTACATATGTATTACATGTATTTGTATTACATTTTGGTCTTGTTTTTTTTTTTCTTTGCTTCTAGACTTTACACTGCCTGAAGGAGTGCCTCTAACTTGTGATTATAACAGGATCTCCTAGCACAGTATGAAGTGTGGAGTAGGCACATGAAATACTATCTAAATGATTGACTTTACCAAAGATGCCTTTATAGTTAGAAGACACTAACTAAACAACAATTATGATTCATGACTTAAGGTATAAACTGAAAGTATAAATAGTTTCAACAGGATTCTAGAAGTTCATTGTCTAGGAATAGAATCAGACCTACATAAGCTTTTGTGACATGCAAAATGCTGATAAATATAAAAAGTTAAGAATACAGGCCTGGCTGGTGTAGCTCAGTGGATTGAGCACGGGCTGCGAACCAGGCATCGCAGATTCGATTCCCAGTCAGGGCACATGCCTAGGTTGCAGGCCATGTTCCCCAGCAACCGCACACTGATGTTTCTCTCTCTCTCTCTCCCTCCCTTCCCTCTCTAAAAATAAATAAATAAAATCTTAAAAAAAAAAACAGTTAAGAATACAGAAGTAAGTGAGGCAATTTCCTGGCAGATGGGACCAAGAAATGCTTTGTAAAATAAAGAATTACATAAATAGAAAGCATTTGTGGGTTGAAAAGTTTGGGAGTGAAATTCATTAATCTCTTTTCTTCTTAGAAAGATAAAGGTTAGAGCCCCCACTGGCAACAGCTCTGACAAATCTACTGTACAAGCCATCAGTTTTATTTCTGGTGGTTCCTGATATTTTTCTTATAAATGAGAGGAAGGAAAGATTGAGGAATTCCAGCAACAGCCTCATGCTTCCAGTTGCACAGGGTTTTGACCTGGTACTATGTGACTGCCCAGTTTGCCTCAAAAACCTGTTTTCATGTTTTTAGAGAAAAAAAACCCAGAAAATTAAAGAGTATTTTCACTTGCTTCTTTAACTTTTATCTACCTTCTAAGCATTATGTTATTATGTACAAAATCAACTACAAAATCACTTTAAGGCAGGAAATGCATGTCTTCAGATCTCATCACTTCTGGTTTTTGGCACTGTTCCTCCTGAGGATGACTGCTTTTGCATAAAATAGCCCTAGTTCTTTCTCTCTATTACCCCCACCAAACTCCTGCTGAACATTATAAAACTATGCAACATGTTGTGAATTTTTGTAGATACGATAATTAACATCTTTTTTATTTAATGCAATTATTGAACACATACTGTTTAAATGCCTGAACTGAATAAAGAGTTTGCATGCACCAGCAGGAGAAAGTACCTGAGCTGCAAGGAATGTGCTGCCCAGTGGTCAGACTTAAGTGCTTCCATCAAGGCCTGGCTTTTATTGATTCATTTTTACCTATTTGTTTTATATTTTTAAATAAAAATATTGATTAATTACATTTATGTATGTAGTTTATAATTATTAAAATGTTCCTGCCCTCCCTCCCTCTCTCTCTCCCTCTCTTTCTCACACACATACGCACGTGCACGCACTCCAGACTTTCACAGCATCTCATTCCTCACTGTCCTTGAAAAGATAGATGAATAACTTATAACCCTAATCACTGGTGTAATGAAGACAATTAGAAAATGTGTACACAATAGCAATGCAGGAGGGAGGAATCATAATTGGCAACTCTTAGTCTAACAGAGAGAAAAGTAGATGGCTGGAATAATTAACACATGCCACACAGAGTGACTGTTTATAGTAAGGATGACTGAAAAGGCAACAGCATTACTTAGCTGTCCCCACCGGCAGAGACAGCCAGAGAAAAACCAAAATGAGTCTTGGCCCAGGCAGCAACCATCATGTTTTCTGAGCTGTGGTGGAAGTAGCCTCTTTAGGAATTCATTTAGTAATTCTCCTTTAATACCTGTTGTCACTAGAAAAAAATATGTAATCTTGGGTCAGCAGCACAATTAACACACCCAAATTATATTTAAAACAACCCTTAGTTATGAAAATATTTATCCCTGGGCACAATTTGAAGAAATAAAACAGTCATACATTTGAGCAGAAAGCTCATGTGCTCTCTGTATTAGGTTCAGTCTATTCTAAAATATATCCCACCCAAAATGTCACTGAAAATTGTTCTAAATGATCCATACACAGGCATGTAGCCCTTGTCATTAAGGAGAGATTAAATCTATTTACATAGCATACATACAGAGAGGGATATAGAACAGATATTGCTAATGAAGCCCTCATTTGGCTGAATTAGCTAAAATAATCATCTGCTTATTCTTTTGGTATTCTCTTCACATATAAGTTAATAATTATATTGAACATCACTAATCATAAGAGAAGTGCAAATTAAAACCATAATGAGATATTGCCTCATAGATTTTATTGATGATATCATCAATAATATGAATAACAAAACAGGTGTTGGCAAGAACATGGAGAAAAGAGAACACTTGAGCAGTGCTGGTGGGAATGAAGACTTGTGCAACCACTGTGGAAAACAGTATGGAGTTTCCTTAAAAAATTAAAAATGGAATTGCCTTATGACCTGAAAATTCCATTGCTGGGATTACACCCTAAGAATCCTGAAACACCAATTCAAAAGAACCTATGTACCCTTATTCCTAGAAGCATTATTTACAGTAGCCAAGTGCTGGAAACAGCTAAGTGCCCATCAGTAAATGAATGGATCAAAAATCTGTGGTACATTTACACAATGGAATACTCTGCAGCAGAAAAAATCCATCCATCTGTGACAGCATGGATGGCACTGTAGAGTATTATGCTAAATGAAGTAAGTCGGGCAATGAGAGACAAATGCCATATGATCTCACCTATAAGTGGAACGTAATCAACAGAACAAATAAGCAAAGTATAACTATTTTATTTATGTTGTAAATATTATTTTCTCCTCTTTGCCTTGTATCTATCCCTTACTCTTATTATATTCCTCCCCCTACCCTCTCAAAATCATTTTCCTTTATATTAACTACCTCATATTCTTTTTTCCTTTCATATAATATTCTTATTTCTTTCCAGTTTTATTAATTTTAGCTCATTTGTTGTTGATATCCTGGTAGTGGTTGGGGGTATTTTTGCTAGAGTGGGTTTTGTTTGCAGGATTGTTTTGATTTGTTCAGGCAGCTCCTGTACAACAGCACACAAGACATGGTGGGAGTTTTGACTGTCTGTCAGCCAGCCAGAGGGAAGAACCCAACAATGAATGAGCCAACAACAACCAAAACCCAATTACAACAACACAGGTCACATATATTGCATAAAGGGCATCCCTAGAGCATCCGGCTCAGAAGATCAAGGAAATTGTACCACTGAGTTCCATAGGACTCCTACCAGAGAAGGTCAGGACTCTTACCCCAAGAAGACAGGAAGTCAAAGCGGATCAATCAAAGGTGCAGAAACAAACAGAAAGGTCACCTAAAATGGGAAGACAAAGAAACAACCCCCAATCAAAAGTAAAAGAGGAATTCCCAGAAAGAGTGCTAAGTGAAATTGAGGCAAGAAATTTATCAGATACAGAATTCAAAGTAATGGTTATAATGATGCTAAAAGAACTCAGTGAGAACTACAAGGAACTTAGTGGGAAATACAGTAGCATGAAAAAGGACATAGAAACTGAATAAGAACTAGGATAAAATGAAGAATACACTGGAAGGAATTAAAAGCAGGGTCAATGAAGCAGATGATTGAATCAGTGAGCTGGTTGACAAGGTAAAAAAAACACAGAGAAACAAAATGATAAAGGACTCAAAGAATGAAGATATTTTAAGGGAGCTACAGGACAACATGAAACATAAATATGTTTGCATCTTAAGGATACCAGAAGAAGAAGAAAATGAGCAAGGGATAGAAAACCTGTTTGAAAAATAATGACAAAAAACTTCTTTAACTTGGTGAGGGAAAAAGTCACACATATTCAGGAAGCACAGAGGAACCCAATTAAGGTCAACCCAAAGAGGTCCATTCTAAAACACATCATAATTAAAATGGCAAAAATTTAAAGACAAAGAGACTCTTAAAGGCAGCAAAGGAGAAACAATGAGTAATATGCAAGGAAGCTTCAATAAATCTATCAGCTGATTTCTCTACAGAAACGCTATAGGCCAGAAGGAAATGGCAGAAAATTCTACAAGTAATGAAAAGCAAGACCTGCAACCAAGACTACTCTACCCAGAAAGGCTTTCATTTCAAGTGGAAGGCAAAATAAAGGAGCTTCCCAGAAAAAAGAAGGCTAGAAGAATACACCTCCTATACCTATACCTCTCTTTATTATACATACAGATTTGGTAAAGAGATCAGTAGTAGAGAGGAGTTTGGAGAGAAATGTTAAATAGATACAGCACAGCATACTTTTTTAGGGAAATTAAGCTATTCTGTATGACTTTGAATTGGTGGATAAGTGTTGACACTATACATTATCAAAAGTCATGGAATTTTTTCATTTAAAAAAATTAAAAATATTTATAACTTTATAATAATAATAAACCTACCCCATGTTAACATAAGCGATACACTTTTAAAAATGCTTTTTTTCAAAACAAAGTTTGGGTAAGATTATGAACATCATTTTTACCTTTCTGAAAATGTCTTCCAAGTCTTTTTGTTTCATAGAGGAAAGTTACATTCTCACGTTAGTTTCTGCTTTTTTTAACTACTGACACTATTACAGGTGTTCCCCATTTCCCTCCCCCCATTTTCACCTCCACCGAGCCCCGGCCCCTCCCTTGACCTTCACCATATTCTTGTCTGTGCTCATGGGCTATGCATATGTGCATATATATTCTTTGGTTAATTTCTTCCAGTCCACCTATCTCCCCCACCCCTCTGTGTTCTGTCAGTCTGTTCCATGTATCTATGCCTCTGGTTTTATTTTGTTCTTCAGTTAATTTTGTTCATTAGATTCCACATAAGTGAGATCATATGATATTTGTCTTTCTATGTCTACCTTATTTCACTTAGCATTATATTCTCCAGATCCATCCATGTTGTCACAAATGGTAAGAATTCTTTTCTTTTTACAGCCACATAACATTCCATTGTGTAAATGTACCACAGCTTTTTTTATCCACTCATCTACTGATGGGCACCTGGGCTGTTTCCAGATCCTGGCCATTGTAAATAACACTGCTATGAACATAGATATCAATAAGAAACAATATATGCAGCTCTATGTTTTTGAAAATTATAGAATTTTAATACCAACAGAAACCATTAATGTAAGAATTCATACTCTGAAGAAATATCAAACTGTATCATGATTGTAGAAAATAGCCTCAAAAAGTTTGAGAGGAATAGTAACTGAAAAATAAGTAGAGGCTATAGGAATAAAAACAAGAAAAACTACCTAAGCGCTGAACTCTAGTTGATAAAATAGTTTTCACAGTGGGTATAGGTTATCAGTTCCAAAAAACACTATGTATGTATACTGAATTTGAACATTTAAATAATGGATAGCCTATTATGAGAGCCAGGTTCCTTACTATTTGGAGTAAGAGATTACAAACAAATAAAGAGAGACAAGAATGATCCATGTGGTATTGGATTAGGCTTGGAAATATAAATATGAACTCATGCTGCTTCAACATAGATACAGAAGTGATATGGGAAATATTAATAGGCAGGTGTATACACACAGCTTAGTAAACCCACACATATATGTGTCCTTGTTCTGTCAGCCAAGAGAACCTCGAAGCCATGAGAGCCAAGTAGCAATGAATATATCCCATTACTAGATAGTGTTTATTACCATTTTCTAATAAAAACAACTAGGACTTCTAGAAGAAATAGCTTGTTTGGAGGCTGAGACAGGAAATACAAAAGATCTGAAGTGTTTATAGTGATGGAAAGTAAAAAAATGCTCAAAAATATGTACCACAGAAGAGAGACCCAGGAGATAACTGAAAGAGACCTCGTGGCCAAAGTTTGAATAACCTTGAGCAACAAAACAAAGTGATATTGAAGTATAGAGCCCACGGTATTAAATAAATATCCATGAGTCTGTACATATATAAATAGTTGAATATCTAAGTGAGGGAAAAGAGACAAAACTTCCTTGCAGAAAAATTCTAAATAATTTATGTAAATTCTCTGCCCTGAAAGTAGAAGAACATAACTTCCCACCCCTTAAGTGTGGACTATATATTGTGACTTTTTTCTAATGAGTATAGTATATAAGAGAGGAAAATTAAATTTACAGTGGAGAAACCTTTTGAAACACCACAATAGCCAGGTGATCAAAGTTTACATCAACAGTGTTAAGCCATGAGAGCCTGTACATTAGATATAATGTGATGAAAATAACACTTTATCTCTGTGATCTTCCTCTCAAAAAACATAATTTTAGTCTAGTCAGCAGACAAATACAATACAAACTATATTGTGGGACAATATATATAACACACCTGGTCAGTATTTTTCAAAACTGTCAAAGTTCTTGATAATAAGACAACTCTGAGAAATTGTCTCAGGCAAGAGGATCCCACAGGGACATGGCAACTAAATATAATTTGAAATGATGGATGATATTCTGGAACACTAAAAGGACATTAGATAAAACTGAGGACATATGAATAAAGAATGATTTTGTTCAATGAAAATATTGGCTCATTAATGTGACAACTATGTTTTGTTAATATAACATATTAGCACTAAGAGAAACAGCATAAGACATCTATGGGCATTCTTTGTATATGTTTGAACTTTTATGTAAATTTAAAACTATATATAAACTCAAAAGTAAATGTTGAGCAAATGGATGAGCAAATGACTTTAATAGGCACTTCCCTGAAGAAGATGTGCAGGTGGCAAAGATGTATATGAAAAAGTGCTCAACTGTATTGGTCATTAAGAAAATCTAACTAAAAGCACGGTGAAGAACTACTACACAAATACTGGAATGACTATGATGAAAAAAGAATAAACATATCACACGGTGGTGAAAATGTGGAGGATCCAGATCTGTCCTACACTGCTGGTGGGGTTTATGATGGCAGAGCTTTGGAAAGCAGTGTAAATGTATCTTAAAAGACTCTCACTTATGATATAGTCCAACCATCCTGATCTCAGATATTCATTTCATCTACACTTTACTCATTACAACCAGTGCAAATTAAGTAGTGTTCTCCCTCCCGACCACTACTGCTACTGTATTACCCCTGCCCCCCTACTATACACACACGAAATATTCAAATTATTATTAATTTGAATAAATTATTATTTGATACAAATAATTTTATGTTTGTTAACAGGACACTAGATTAATTATTCTTTCAAAGTTAAGCCTGTAATTTTTTCAGGAAAATTTAGATATTGAATCTAAAACTAGAAGAAATTTTAGAGATTATCCAGTAAATTGCTCTCACTTTACAAGTAGGGGCACATAAAGAAAATAATACTTAAGTAGCTCTTGTATGTAATCACAGTCAAAAAATAATTAACATGCCGACTACCACTTTCTCTTCTTATATCTTATAGAATTATTAATAGAATACCATAGTTTATATATATATGAAGTATGTCCAGAAAAAGTCCAGAAATTGTTAATATAATGAGAACAGTGTGTGTGACATTGATGTAACCCTGCAGCCAAGGAAAGTGGACTGGAATACTCATGTGTGAATAGTGACGACTTCACTGTACTAGTCAGTGAGGGCAGTAGACACTACTGAGTGAGCATGTGTACTGTGTGGCCACTACATTCAAAATGACTGAGCAAGTAGAGAAATGAATCTATTGTTTTGTGTTAAGCTTGAACATACCTCCATGGAAACATTTGGATAACTCAGAAGGCCATAACTACCAGCAACTGGTGATTGGCAGCTTCATCGCGACAATGCACATGCCCATGCATCAAGTCTCCTGCAGAGTGTTTTGGTGAAACATCAGATCACCCAGGTAACTCATCCTCTCTACAGCCCAGACTTGGTGCCCTGTGAGTTCTGCCTTTTTCCAAAACTAAAATTACGTTTGAAACGGAAGAGGTTTCAGACCATCCATGAGATTCAGGAAAATATGAAAGGGCAGCTGATAGCGATTGGGAGTACTTTGTGAGTTCCCAAGGTGCCTACTTTGAAGGAGACTGAGGTATCATCGTCCTATAAACAATGTTTCTTGTATCTTCGATAAATGTCACTATTTTTCATATTCCGTAGCTGGAATATGAACTTTCTGGATAGCCTTTGCATATATTCCTATGCAATGTATTGTTTTCCATGTTTTCTCCACAGTTTTACATATGACATCACACTATTTTAGTTCATTTGCATCTTTACTATTTTAATCAATGTTGATATGACTTTAGTGCATTTATTCTATCTTATAGTGTCTCATGATATTTATAACACAAATAACTCTATAACCTAAATGGTATTTGATACTAAACTTATGTGCAGGGAGGGAGGAAAGAAGAAAGAAAGGAAGGAAGAAAGGAAAGAAGGAAAAGAAAAAAAATTTTAGAGACAACCACACATTGATATTTCTCCCCCCCTTCTCTCTCCCTTTCTCTCTCTCTAAAAATAAAATAAATAAAATCTTTTTTAAAAACAGAAAAAAAACTTGAACATCTCAAGGCCTTTCTAAACTACCTACAAATGTTTTGAATTTTGTTCTTTGTCAAATTAGTTAAGATCAAAGAGAAAATAAATCAGATATAATTCATTCGTTTTACCAACCTTAAAATGGAATCAGGATTCATTTCAGTTAGAATTCTGCTGATGGCTTAGATGTGTGAAAATGTACCCCACCTCTCTATTCTTTTAATATTGTTTCCATTAAAAGTGTTTTTATAAAAGATGAATTGTTAACTAATATGTAACCTGTGGATAAACTGCATATTTGTGGAAGAGTAACAGTAATTAGCTTTGGGGAAGGAGGCTGATTGCAGCAACCACACATTCTGGCTGCAGGAGACTTGCTGATTCTCAACCATAAAAAAACAGACTTTCACTTGCCCAGTTTCAGTGATCATCAGAATGGGCTGTCCTGACTTACATATAGAGAACTTTCAATGTTCCTCTCCTTCATTTGTTCTGCTCTCCCTCTCTGTCCAAATAAAAACCCCTGCCTGCACTGAGATCTTAAGATGAGCTTTGAGACAAGAGTACCCCATCTTCCCAGGAGGCTAACCCTTGAATAAACTGATTCTTCACACCAGCACCTGTCTCATGAGTTTGGTTTTTGTTATGGCAGGCAGCTAGCTGAACCTGTGTTTGGCTACAAAGGTGGAGCATATAATCAGTTTCTCTGGACATTGATGACCCGCTGTGTAAAACTAGAAGATTGACTTACACAATGTTTCTAGCTTTAATATTCTATGATTTTTCCAATATGTTATGTTGGAGGTGGGGTGGAATGGAAGTAAGAGATTGGCACAAAAAATGTTAAGGAAATAGACAGTGAATCCATAATGACTTTCATGACTACCTCAGGGCATAGTGAGGAATTATGGTGATTTTACTCTACAAAAATTTCAATGCTCTCTGCTGTGCTGAGCATTAGGGAAAAAATTATACAACTGTCAGTTCCTACATTTACAAATCTATACAGACTAATTAGCAATTAAATGGAAATATTAATAAATGCTATGAATCAAGCCTAAATGCATATTCTGTCAGCTAGTGGTGATGTGAGAAATGCCATTTCATATTTTTCTCTATTACTCTGAATAATTGAGAATAAAGTGGGTGTGAATTGCTGAACAGTTCCTTAGTATTTCAAAAACATCAAGGAAATTCACAACTCTTCTGTTTACTATGAAAACATTAATCAATTTTACATTTTCTTAGATATGAATATGAAACAAGCAGATCATAAAAACATGCCTTATTCTGAATTATGGCAGTAAAATAAATACATTTTCTCAGAGAAGAGAAATTAGTCTTGAACTACAAAATGTTTATGTTTATGCTCCAGGCATCTTAGATGATGGTCTATATAATAATAGTAATAATAGTAATAACATAAAAACAAACTTGAACATAATAGATTATCTGTGTCCCATTTTATAATTTATGGTACAATGAGTCATGAAGGTATCCTTTGATAGGCAAACAAACCAATGACACTCTTGTATTTTTAGTTGTTGATTAATGTTCTATAGAAAACAATAATAATAAAATGCATCTAAAATGTGTTTTAAAAAGTTAATAACCCTGGCCAATGTGACTCAGTTGGTTGAGGTATTGTTCTGTACACCGAAGGGTTTCAGGTTCCATTCCTGCCCAGGACACATGCAGATGGCAGCTGGTTGATGTTTCTCTCTCACATTGGTATTTCTCTCTCCTCGCCTCCTTCCTTACCTCTCTCTAAAAAAGCAACAAAAACATGTCTTCAGGTAAGGATAAAAAAAAAACCTTAATAAATCCTGAAGTGCTACATTATGTTTGTTAAGTCAAGAAAACACTATCCTCAGATGTAATATGTATTAATAGGTCATCTGAGAAATATATCTCAGCATGTAGAATCGTCAATTTTTATAAAAGGATTACTTCATGATATAGGAACAACGTTCATAATTTAAAATACTGCTTCTACTAGTTATCTACTGCATATCAAATTACCTCAAAATTTAATGGGTTAAAACATAACTAATATTTATTATTGCACAGTTCCTGAATCAAGAATTCGAAAGTGGCTGAGCAGCATAATTCTTGCTCAAGTTCTTATGAAACCTGCAGACAGGTTTCAGCCATGTTTGCAGTCATTGTAATAGTCAATAATTAGCTATCTTCTTTATAATTCCAAGTTTAAAAAAATAAAGTTCTAAAAAAAATAAGATTTGGGACACATTGTTTTAAAAACATGATCAGTATAAAAAGTAATCTGGTTTAGTAGATAAGGGTTTGACTTGGAATACAAGGCCAAAATTTCAAATACAGAACTCTCTAGCTTGTACCCACTGAGACAGTGAGCAAGCCAGGTAGACATTCAAGGCCTTAATGTCCTCCTTGATGAGGTGAGAATAACAGCTCTACCTCAAAAGTACTGATGAGAATCCACTGAAATATCTTCTAAATACGTTTTATGTTTTAATGTGTGTTTAAGATCTGAGATATTATTAGCATGCTGATTCCAATGCTCAGTTGTGTAAAAATCAAAGTTAATTTAATCAGTTAAATATAGTATAGTGAGTCAAAGAAACAGGTAGTACATAATTTTAGATAGCTTTTTCCATTTCTATTGTTTTTTTTGTTTTGTTTTGTTTGGGATTATTGTTTTTGTCTACCTCACTAATATGGCTGTCTATAATAAATGCAGCTACAAGTATTTGGTATAGTTGTGAAATGCTTTTTACCCAAGTACAAAGATACTTGTGCATTAACCACAATTTTGTTAAAATTATGCTTGATGCATTTAATATCTCCACATCATGAATCCTGTTATAAAAGTAAATTTAATGATGCAATTCATGTAAGTTGGCCTCTGCAAATTTGTAAAATAAATGTGATTCAAACTCTCAGTTATTTGTTTTTCTTAACTTCCATATTACGTCTTTTAAGTTAAAACACTTTCGTCATTTTGATGATTCTGTTCATTTGTTCTTTTATCACTAAAGGTTTAGTCCATATCCTTAGCTGATGTTGGTATAAAAAGAACCAATCACAGTACAGTTTACTACTCCACAGTAAAAAAAATTTAACCTAATTTTCCTGAGTCGTTGCAACTACCCTAAATCATATTACAACAGAGAATCATTAAGCAACATATATTCTTGATGAGATGTTTTTCAGTTTCTTTTTTATTGTTTTGTTTTCTTTGGTTAGTTTTCGATGTTAACATAGAAGTGTGATAGACACAAGAAAAGAATGTGAACCTTTGAAAAGGAATGTAGTAACCAGTCTCCAAGATGGCTCACAATTCACCTCACTTTCTATTTAAATTTTTAAAAAGAACCCCCTCCACCCCACGTTGTAGCAGAATTGATCTGTGTGACCAACACAATATGGCATAAGAGAAAACATGTGACATCTGAAGATTGGTTATAAAAGATGTTGCTGATTCTAGGATGTTTTGTCATGAATCGCTAGCTCTGAATGAAGTCAGCTGGCCATTTGTGAGGACAGGTAAATCGCCCCAAGCAGAGATCTTTGCGTAAAGAAACTGAAAGCCTCTAATAACAGCCAACACCAACTTACTAACTAAACTGAGTGAAGCAAGTTAGAAGCTTATTGTTCAACCTTAACCCTTAAAATGACTGTAACCATGGCTGAAATTTGTCTGCAACTCATAAGAGACCTTGAGCTAGACCTACCCTGCTCAACCGCTTCTGAATTCTTGATTCAGGAATTGAGGTAATTGGATATGCAACACGGATAACTAGTAGAAGAAGCAGTATTTTAAATTGTTATTATACATGTATCATAATTACATGTACATAATTCTTTTATAAAATTTCAAGACTACATACTAAGATATATTATTTCTCAGATTATCTATTAATATATTGCAACTGAATATAGAATTTTCTCAGTCTAACAAACACGATTTAACAACTTAGAATTTGTACACTTTCACAGTTTCAAAAAATTTTTCCCTTGTGAAAACTAGATTCTTTCAGTCAAAGTCTTCAGGGCCATGGCATTTTCACTGATAGTCCAATTTCATTTGCCCATTTTTACACATCATATATTTCATTGATTGGCAGTCTCATGACTCTTGACATTATAAAATTTTACCTATTTAACCATAAGCAGGGTTTCATAAAATTCTTATTAATGCTTTTATTGTAGAGGAATGCTGTAAAATTTTTTTAAGATAAATGAAAAAAAGAGAGAAATTAAAAACTAACCTTAAAAGGACTAAAAAGTCTTTCTAATGGAAAATCATGATAACTTGACTCTTTCTATGATGTTATTTATTAATTACTAATGGATATAGTGTTTTTTTGTATTTAGCTTTACTTGGTACATTTGAAAACCAACATAACTTGGATGTTCAATATTAATTCATTTAAAATTAATGCTATTTTCCTCTAATTTTTAAAACATAATAAAAATATAAATTAAATTTCAATTATATTTCAGGTATCAGGTATTCAAATAATATTTTTCAAAAATGATGGAAAAATATACTTTACCAGAAAGGAACTGGAGTTGGTATTCTTTTGTTCTTTACTT